>PVKV010007286.1:0-52144 GCA_004027835.1 Alouatta palliata
GACCTACCCCCCACGGATCCCAACGCCCCACGGAGCTCCCCTCCCTCTCCACAGACCTCCAAACCCCCATGGACCCCATGGATCCTCCCATGGATTTCCTCCCTCCACTGATCCCAACTCCCCTCTCACAGGGCTCCCTCCCCCGACGACCCCAACCTTCCCCAGGGAGTTACCTACCTCCACTGACCTCCAAACTCCACTGATCCCAGTCGCCCCACGGAGCTCCCTCCCCACCCTGAGCTACCCCAGTTATCCAGACCTCTTCCCCACACTGATCCCTCTCCCCTTACTCATCACTGCTCCCAGGGAGCCCCCCTGCCCCCGTGAGGCTCTCTGCACCCCGCGGAACACTCTCCTCTAGTGATCTCCCACAACGCGCCCCTTCACGGGGCTCCCCTGGAACTGACCCCTTCCCGTCGCCGCGTTCACTGCGCGCTCCGCACAAACTAACCAGAAACTACGCGGACCCCGCCCCTTCGCCCTAAGCCCCTCCCCAGGGAGCCCTCCCCCTCCCCACAGCTCCCTGCGGGGTCCCTGAGCCCGGTCCTGCGCTGTCCTCCTTCTCCAGGGCCAAGGAGCGGCCCCCGCGCGCGCGGCCCGCCAGCACCTCTCCGTCCCCGGGCGCGCACGGCCGGCGCGGCGGCCCAGAGGGGAAGAGCTCGTCGCGCAGCCCGGGCCCGCACCGCTCCTGGAGCTCCAGCCGCTCGCCCTCCAAATCGCGCTCGCGCTCCGCGGAGAAGCGGCCCCGCAGCCCCAGCCGCTCGCCGTCGCCCAAGAAGCCCCTCGGCCGGTGAGTTCCTGCCCGGGGCGGGCGGCGGGGTGGAGCGGCCGGGCCGCGTCGCTCACTTACTTCGCGCCGGCCCCGCAGGGACAAGGACGGCGAGGGCCGCGCGAGGCACGCCGAGGCCGAGGCCGCCCGTGCCCGGCGCCGCTCCCGCAGCTACTCGCCCATCCGCAAGCGGCGCCGGGACTCGCCAAGCTTCATGGAGCCGCGGCGCATCACCAGGTATGGAGAGTCGTGGGGCGGAGAAGCGGGGGCGGGCCGGGGCGCAAGGCTGGGGCCGCTGACCCGGATCAGGGACAGAGACCTCGGCTCGGGGATCTTCTCCGAGGATTCTCCGAGGATTCGACTGAACCTGGCACGGAGAGGGAGGTGGGGGTGGGGGCCAAAGGACAGTGAGTGGGTTCTGCCAGGGTAGGGGGGCCGGGGAGGAGGGGCACTAGAACTGGAGGCGCTGAGGGCGATCAGAGACAGGTGCAGGAGGCCTTGCAGAGGGAAGGGTCCCGGTGGGGGCCTGAGGGTCCATGGAGGGTAGGGACTCTGTACTTGGGTCTGGGTGGGCAGCAGCCAGCAAGGAATTCAGCTCTGCAAGAGTCGTCCCGCCATCACTCCGGAGCCCCTCCCGCCCCTCCCCACATCCGTCTCCGGACAATGATGTCTCCTTTTCTCCTTCATCTCAAGGTCCAGCCTGCTGAGTGGCCTGTGGTCAGCCTGGGGGCCAGGCGGACCCCTCTGCACAGGCTGCCTGGGAGATGCCCAAGTGAGCTGGTCTGGCCCTGGTCAGCTGTCCGTCTGTCTGCCTCTCTCTGTCTCACTAACCTGGGGGATTTGGAGGAGGGGACACAGCAGTCTGGTCTCTGGGGCGGCTGTCAGAGGAGCCAGCCACTCCCCCTTGCCCTCTGCAGCCCAGTGAGGCTGTGCCCAGGGCATGGCTGGTGAAGTCATGATCAGTTTCTCTGCTAGGATTGGAAGCGTCTGGGCCTCGGTCTCCGGGTGACATTATGGACCACCTTTGTGGAAATCGCCCTGAAACCCTAGATTACCCTGGCAGCGGCTGGGGGAACCACAGGCAGAAAGTTCTGAGCCCAGCTCTCCACCGCCTTGCTGGGCAGCCTTGGGAGATGGGTATGCCTCTCTGGGCCTCGGTCGCCACATCTGTAGAATAATCAGGGTTTTGTGAGCATCTTTTCAGCTCCAACAGGGTATGATTCTCCAACTAGTCCTGCCTAGTCCTTGGTGATCCACGTAATCAAAAAAAAGGTGGTGGTCGGGGGGACATTCCCCAGAGCTCAAAGCCAGACCGCCTTGAAGGAGAAGCCAGATTATTACTATTTTTTTTTTTTTTTTTTTTTGAGATGGAGTCTCACCCTTGTCGCCCAGGCTGGAGTGCAATGGCGCAATCTCGGCCCATCGAAACCTCCGCCTCCTGGGTTCAAGCGATTCTCCTGCTTCTGCTTCCCAAGTAGCTGAGATTACAGGCGCCCACCATCACTCCCAGCTAATTTTTTTGTATTTTTAGTAGAGATGGGGTTTCACCATGTTAGTCAGGCTGGTCTCGAACTCCTGACCTCAGGTGATTCACCCGCCTTAGCCTCCCAAAGTGCTAGGATAATAGGCGTGAGATCCAGTGCACAGACAGATTGTGCTTTTTTTTTTTTTTGGAGATTTAGTCGAGCTTTGTCGTCCAGGCTGGAGTGCAGTGGCACAATCTCTGCTCACTGCAACCTCTGCCTCCCGGGTTCAGGCAGTTCCCCTTCTCAGTCTCCCAGGTAGCTAGGACTACAGGCACATGCCACCACACCCAGCTAATTTTTGTGTGTGTGTGTGTGTGTGTATTTTAGTAGAGACGGGGTTTCACCATGCTGGCCAGGGTGGTCTGGATCTCCTGACCTTGTGATCCACCTGCCTCGGCCTCCCAGAGAGCTGGGATTACAGGCGTGAGCCACGGAGCCCAGTCAATTGTGCTTCTAACAGCTGTCCTCTCCCACCTCCTGCCCAGCCACCATGCCCAAGGAACAAAAAGCCACTGCAAACCCAGGAATCTTCCTGCCCCCCCTTTCTTCTGATGCCAACTCATCCGGCTGGGGACGCCCCCAGACAGGTCACACACCCTGCCCGTAGGCCAGGCCCTCACACCTTCCACCTGGCACCCCCTCAGCCCCTCTCCCAGGCTGCCTCCTCCTCCTCCACTAACGTACACCTGTTTTCTTCCTCAGAATTAACCCTGAGACAGGGCGGTGTTGCCCCCTTAACCTCTCTTTTCTCTTCTCTGGGTCATAGCCTCCTGGCTTCCAACTAACTCCGGGCCAGCGGGAGGTAGCTGAGTGAGGAGTGGGGCCTCGGGACTGGAGCAGGGCATGGGAAGCAGCGACCAGGACTCTCCTCCTTATTCCTTTTGAGTGACCTGAAAGCAATAAAATCCTTGATTGCAGAGGGAACAGGGGACAGAGAGGCAGGGCTGGGATATAGTCATAGACACCTCCACACCAGCTTGGGTGACGGGAGCCATTCCCTTTTTGACTATATACAAGTTTCATTCATTCAACTTTTTTTTTTTTTGAGACGGGGTCTCACTGTGTCACCCAGGCTGGAGTGCAGTGGTGTGATCTCTGCTCACTGCAGCCTCCACCTCTGTCGTTCAAGCGATTTTCCCACCTCAGCCTTCCAAGTAGCTGGGATTACAGGTGCCTGCCACCACACCCAACTAGTTGTATTTTTAGTAGAGATGGGGTTTCACTATGTTGGCCAGGCCGGTCTCAAACTCCCGACCTCCAGTGATCCTCCTGCCTCAACCTCCCAAAGTGCTGGGATTACAGGCATGAGCCAACATACCTAGCCTCACCAAGTATTTATTAGCAGGTATTCAGATCAGGCAGAGACATGGACTCGCTTCCCTGCAGATGGGTGAAGAAAAGCAAAATGATCAACATGGAATTTGCAAGTAACCATGGACCATCAAATTCCATTTGGAGGAGGAAGGTGTCTCTAAGGCCAGGGCTCAGGGGAAACTGAGGCAGGAAGCCCTGGCCGCTGCCGGAGGGGACTCAGGGCCTGGGATGGCCTGTAATCGGCTTTTCCTTCCCTGCAGTGCCCGAAAGCGTCCTATTCCGTACTACCGGCCCAGCCCCTCTTCCTCCTCCAGCTGCTTGAGCAGCGACTACTCCACCAGGAGCCACAGCCGCAGCCCCAGCCCCGGCCACAGCCACGGGAGCTACAGCAGTCGCAGTCGTGGGACCCGCAGCCGGACACGCAGCCCCTCTCAGACCCCCAGTCCTAGCTACCACAGCCGGAGCAGCTCTGAGAGCGGGGGCTTCTGAGCCCGACAGACTCAGCTTGGTGCCCCCCTGACACTGGGAGAGGCGAGGGGCGGGCCCCAGGACCCCGGCGGGGAGGGCACTGCACCTCCTTGCCCCCAAGGCTACAAAGAGGTCCCAGGGCCAGTGCATGGGCAAATGGGACCAGGGAAGACTTTGAGGGTGGGCACCCAGTGGACATGGAGAAGCCCGATGTGCTGCTTCTAAGGGTGTCCTCTCCCACCTCCTGTCCACCCACCGTGCCCAGGGAACAAAGAGCCGTTATGAACACAGGGATCTCCCCACCCCTCCCTTCCTGCTGATGGCAGCTCACCAGGCTGGGGACTGTTGCTAGTGGCTGGTAGGAGAATCCACGATCTGCAGCCAGGGACACCTTGCAAGGTGCCAGCCCTGGGAGCCCCTCTCTCCCACTCCACAGCTCCCTCCACTCCTATCAGTGGGCGGCCGAGGAGGTGGTACAGCACGCGGGATCGAAGCTAGATAGAAGGAAGAACAGCCTCACCCTTGGTGCACCCCCGTGCAAGCTGGGGAGCTGCGTCCTTTTAAGCCGGCTGCAGGAGGATCCTGGCTGAGGGCTGGTGGCTGGCCCCACAGCCTGCCCAACCTCCTCCACTGACCCAGGAGTGCCTAGACGGGTGCCCCCCAAAGGCCCAGCCTGGGGAGCTGGGCACCTCACTCTTGGTCTAACCTCTCCAGGCCATGCTCTCCTCACCCCATGCCCTGGGCCACGGTCCTACCAGACAGGCCTGCATGACGAGAGGTGGGGGTACAGACCTCAGGTGCATTTGACCCTGAGGTCAAAAAGGGTTCAGGTGAAGAGGTGGGAGAGGAAAGGGATAGGTGGGAGGTGGAATCTGTAGGGAAGAGAAAAAGGAATGTCATCCACTGACTTGAGCAGGCCCTGGGGAGGCAGACAGGTGACAGATCATCAGTGCCCCCCGCCCCACCCAAGAGGAGGGCAGCCTGTGCCTGGGGTCTGGGCATGGGCTGGATGACAGCCCAGGGTCTCAAGCATAGGATAACGCATGCTTTGGACCTGCCGAGGGTGTACCTCGGGGGTCTAATGGGGCCACGGCCAACCAAGCTTCTGCAGAGACAGAGGCTGCAGCCCTCGGAAGGGAGGGGAAGAAAGAGGCTGAGGGCCTTGACCTGAGGCATCGATGGGGAAGCGGTGGCCCCCAGTCCTCTTCTGCTGCTCTCAGTCCCCTCCTCCTGGGGCCCTCAGGGATCTCACGACGTCTTCCTTGGCCCAACCAGGCAGATGCCCCGGGCTCCAGTGGGGGAAGGGGTCTGGGGTCTGGTCCGGGTTCCCTGCTTTCTCTATGTCCCCCCTCCCTCTTTCTCCGCGGTGCGGATAAAAATTGGACTCAAATAAAACCCTTGGTGCCCGGATGGCAGGTGGTGAGACCAGGCCTCTGTGCAGATGGGCACCCGCAGAGGTTGAGGAGGGCAGTGGGGCTCAGACTGCTCCTTAGGACCCCAGAGAGAAGAGCTGACACTCAGGAGACAGTGGGTCTATCCCGCTGCCTCTGAGCTTGCGGCTAAAACGGGACCCAAGGAGAACTTTCCTCCTAGCCTGGATGCCCGGTGGACTTTGAACACCCCATAGGGTGGGCTGCCTGAGCCCATACACCCAGACTAGCTTCAGCAGTGGATGGGGATGGGGTAGAGGGAGGAGGCACAGGGTGGATGCAGACGCAGGGGACGCTCACGACATGGGACACAGCCCGAGGCAGTATGTAGGTATGCATCCTGGCTCCTGCACCTTCCAGCCATGTGACACAGGGCCGAGATGAAGTGGGCATGAAATATCCTGACAGTCCTCAGCTTGGTGACTGTGACTGGTATGGAGTGAGCATTTAAAAGGTGGCCACAGCCAGGCACGGGGGCTCAGGCCTGTAATCCCAGCACTTCGGTAGGCTGAGGTGGACAGATTACATGAGGTCAGGAGTTCGAGGCCAGCTTGGCCAACATGGTGGAAACCCTGTCTCTACTTAAAATACAAAAATCAGGCCCAGCACGGTGGCTCATGCCTGTAATCCCAGCACTTTGGGAGGCCGAGGTGGGTGGATCACGAGGTCAAGAGATCGAGACCATCCTGGCCAACATGGTGAAACCCCGTCTCTACTAAAAATACAAAAATTAGCCAGGCGTTTGGCACACACCTGTAGTTCCAGCTACTCAGGAGGCTGAGGCGGAAGAATCGCTTGAACCCGGGAGGTAGAGGTTGCAGTGAGCCAAGACTACGCCACTGTGCTCCAGCCTGGCGACAGAGCAAGACTACGTCTCAAAAAAAAAAAAAAAAAAAAAAAATCAGCCAGGTGTGTTGGCAGGCGCCTGTAGTCCCAGCTACTTGGGAGGCTGAGGCACAAGAATCACTTGAAACTGGCAGGCGGAGGTTGCAGTGAAACGAGACTGTGCCACTGCACTCCAGACTGGGTGACAGAATGACTCCTTCACACACACAAAAAAGTGGCCACTTAGGGAAAACACTGCCTGCCTCTGGCTAGGTACTAGCAGGAGACCGTAGAGGAGTGGATTTCCTTTTTATTTATTTATTTTAAAATGTTGCTGGGTGCAGTGGCTCATGCCTATAATCCCAGCACTTTGGGAGGCTTAGGCAGGTGGATCACTTGAGATCAGGAGTTCGAGACCAGCCTGATCAACATGGTGAAACCCTGTCTCTACCTAAAAAATACAAAATTAGCCAGACATGGTGGTACATGCCTCTAATCCCAGATACTTGGGAGGCTGAGGCAGGAGAATGCTTGAACCTGAGAGGTGGAGGTTGCAGTGAGCCGAGATGGCGCCACTGCACTCCAACCTGGGCAACAAGAGAGAAACTCTGTCTCAAAAAAAAATGGGGCCAGGTGCAGTGGCTCACGCCTGTAATCCCAGCACTTTGAGAGGCCAAGGTGGGCAGATCACGAGGTCGGGAGTTTGAGACCATCCTGACCAACATTGTGAAACCCCATCTCTATTAAAAATGCAAAAATTAGCTGGGCATGGTGGCACACACCTCTAATCCCAGCTACTCAGGAGGCTGAGGCAGGAGAATCACTTGAGCCCAGGAGGCGGAAGTTGCAGTGAATTGAGATTGCACTACTGCACTCCAGCCTGGGCAACAGAGTGAGACTCCGTTTCAAATAAATAACAATAAATAAATAAAATTTGGGGGGGGCCAGGCACGGTGGCTCACACCTGTAATCCTAGCACTTTGGGAGGCTGAGGTGGGCAGATCACTGGACATCAGGAGTTTGAGACCAGCGTGGCTAACATGTTGAAACCCCGTCTCTACTAAAACTACAAAAAAATTAACTGGGCATAATGGCAGGTACCTGTAATCGCAGCTACTCAGGAGGCCGAGGCAGGAGAATCGCTTGAACCCAGGAGGCGCAGATTGCAGTAAGCCAAGATCACACCACTGCACTCCAGCCTGGGTGACAGAGCGAGACTCTGTCTCAAAAAAAAAAAAATTTTGGAGACCTGGTGTCACTCAGTTGCCAAGGCTGGAGTTCAGTGGCATGATCTCCATTCACTGCAGCCTCAACCTCCTGGGCTCAAACGATCCTCCCACCTCAGCCTCCCAGGTAGTTGGAACTACAGGTGTGCACCACCACACCCAACTAATTTTGTATTTTTTGGTAGAGACAGGGTTTCACCATGTTGCTCAGGCTGGTCTTGAACTCAAGCAATCCTCCCAAAGTGCTGAAATTACAGGCACGAGCCACTGTGCCTGGCCTGTATTTCTTTCTTTTATTAGATTATTAGATCTAAAGAAATACACGAATTCTCCTCCTCTTCCCCTTCTTTCTTGCCTCTCACCTCCCCCTTCCTCCCTTTTTGTTTTTTTAGACAGAGTTTTGCTCTTGTTGCCCAGGCTGGAGTGCAGTGGTGCGATCTTGGCTCATGGCAACCTCCACCTTCCAGGTTCAAGTGATTCTCCTGCCTCAGCCTCCCGAGTAGCTGGGATTACAGGCGTGCACCACCACACTCAGCTGATTTTGTGTTTTTAGTAGAGACAGGGTTTCTCCATGTTGGTCAGGCTGGTCTCGAACTCCTGACCTCAGGTGATCCGCCCGCCTCAGCCTCCCAAAGCGCTGGGATTACAGGCGTGAGCCACCATGCCAGCCCTTCTTCTCCTTCTTCTCTCTCTCTTAGGGTGGTGGATTTTAAGCTTGTTTTGAATCAGGTGTTCTTTGAGAATCTGATGAAGGCTGAGAATCCCCCTCCTGGAATAATGTGTGCATGCCCGAAGTGTGACTTGTGACATCGGATCGATCTCACAGATACTCAGAAGGCCTTTAGCGTCCCATCAGTTAAGAACCCTGGTCCACCTCCAATGAGGGTGTGGCTGATTGGCCATGGTTCCCATGTCTGCATGACACAGGTGTCCTTGACCCAGTCCCCAGAGCTGGAGCTGTTCCAGCTTCTTTTCCAGTTTCTTTTCCCCAAAACTAGAAGGGGCACCTGGCCAGTGGCTCTGTTTCTGATCCACGGAAGCTGTTTCCTGAAGCCCTGGTGATTGGCCAGGCGTGGTGGCTCATGCCTGTTATCCCAGCACTTTGGGAGGTCAAGACGGGTGGATCACTTGAGGTCAGGAGTTTGAGACCATACTGGCCAACATGGTGAAACCCCGTATCTACAAAAATGCAAAAAATTAGCCAGGTGTGGTGGCGGGTGCCTGTAATCCCAGCTACTTGGGAGGCTGAGGCAGGAGAATCGCCTGAACCTGGGAGGCAGAAGTTGCAGTGAGCAGAGATCACACCATTGCAATCCAGTCTGGGAAGAAAGAAAGAGAGAGGGAGGGAGGGAAGGAGGGAAGGCAGGGAGGGAGGGAGGGAGGAAGGGGAAGGGAAGAGAGAAAAAAGAAAAAGAAAAGAAGGAAGGAAGAAAAGAAAAGAAAAAAGAGAAGAAAAAGAAGAAGGAAGGCAGGGTGGGAGGGAGGGAAAAAGAAAAAGAACCCTTGTGATCTCTGTAACCCTTTCAAAAACAAGTTCAACAAAACTGGCCTCAGGCTAGGGGCGGGGTTACAGGGGGAGCAGACCTAGCCCTGTGCTACAGATGGGTGAAACACACCAGGAGGTGGGCCTGCAAGTCAGCCTGTCTCACGTTGAGCCTGGCATCTGGCCTAGGGACGCTGCTGCCTGGCTGTTCTGTCCCCCAATCTCCCATCCCATTCCTTCACTGCCCAGCCTGTCTGCCTCCTTCTTCTGCCTCAGCCGGGCTGCTCCCAGATATAGCCACTGCTTCCTTCCCACCCCACCTCAGCACCTGGCCCCACCAGCCTCCTCACTGGCCAGCCCGCCTCCTTGCCCTCTCCAATCCCTCCTGCTTTTTTTTTTTTTTTTGAGATGGGGTCTTACTCGGTAACTCAGGCTCAGGCTGGATCACAGCCTTGATCTCCTGGGCTCGAGATCTTCCTGCCTCAGCCTTCCAGGTAGCTGGGACTACAGGTACACTCCACCACCCCATTAACTTTTGCTTTTTGCTTTTATTTTTTGTTTTTGTTTTGAGACAGAGTCTCGCTCTGTCGCCCACGCTGGAGTGTAGTGGCACGATTTTGACTCACTGCAACTTTCGCCTCCCGGGTTCAAGCAATTCTCCTGCCTCAGCCTACCGAGTAGCTGTGATTATAGGTGCGTGCCACCATGCCCGGCTTATTTTTTGTATTTTTAGTGGAGATGACATTTCACCATGTTGGCCAGGCTGGTCTCAAACTCCTGACCTCAGATAATCCACCCACCTCAACCTCCCAAAGTGCTGGGATTACAGATGTGAGCTACTGGGCCCGGCCATTATTTTTTGCAGAAACGGGGCCTCGCCATATTGCCCAGGCTGGTCTCACACTCCTGGCCTCAAGCCATCCTCCTGCCTCCGCCTGGATTCCAGGCATGAGCTACTGTGCTGGCCGCTCCCACTATTTCTAACGTGCAAATCTGAACACCCATTCACTCATTCCACAAATAGTTACTGAACAATTCCTATGTCCCTGGCAGAGGTGCTGGCTCTGAGAACGCAGTACTAAATAAGTGAGACAGAACTGCCCTGCAGACCCCGCCTCCCGCGGCCACATCCACCAGTTCACGGGCCTTGGGAGGCCTTCTGAGTGACTCCACCTGGCATGTGCCATCCTTGGCTCCTACCTGGGCACCCTCCCACCTCATCTCCCATCACTGCCCTTGATTCCAATACCCGCGAGCCCAGCTGGCCCCCCTCATGCCTGCTCTGCCTCCACGGGTTCAGGTGAGCTCACAGGTCCAGGCCCGGCTCAGCCACCTCCTACTCCATGCAGCCTTCCTGCTGTGCAGTTGCCGTGACTACTCCTGTCTCTGGGGTCCTCTGGGTGCCTGTGTTAGCACCCGATCTCTTCTTGGTTGAACCTGGGAGGTGAAGGCTGCAGTGAGCCCCTGCACACGAGCCTGGGCGACAGAGCGAGACTGTCCCAAAACAAAAAAGTGATTTATTTGCTAGCATGTCTATCTCTCCCCAAAGCTCTGAGCTTCTGGGGGCCAGGCCGCGTCTTCCTTGTCTCTGCATCCCCCAGGTAGGACCCTTTGAAATGTTTGCGGAATGAGTCAGCGAGTGAAGGAGGGAGTCCACAGAGGAACGGTTGCAGAAACCTTGGGAGAGGCCTGGGCACCAAAGCCGAGGTGTGGTGGTGGCAAAATGTCACTAGAGGGCGACAGAAAGTAAGGAAAAAAATGCGGCCAGACCCAGAGGACAGAATCCTGGGCCAGGGTCTGTCCCAGCCTCGAGGCCCCGAGCCTTCATCCTCAGTGCCTGCCCTGGCTGTGTGGGGAGGGGTGGGGAGCATACCAAGCCCCCGCTATCTGAACTCAGAAGACCGAACTCTACTCTATACCCTGTGGAACGGGAAGAATAGGACCAGGACGGCCGGCAGGAAAACAGGAAACGCCAGCAGGCAGAAAACCGTCCCCAGGATGTGGGCACTTCTCGCTGGAGGGTGCTGAGCCTAGGGCGCACTCCTCTGGTTTGGGAATGAAGCCGCTCCTCTCGTGGTCTCTCTCTCTCTAGATGGGGCCCAGGGGAGCCCCCACTCCACAGCATGTTTTTCCTTCCCACACATATAGCAGCCAGGAGGCCGGACAGACCTTTCCTGTTTACTGTTTTCCCAGCTGGATTTTCCCTTTCTCCTTAATCAGTTTCCTACAGTCCGAGATGGAGGGCGACAGGCCACAGGGCACCTGCCAGCTTGGCTGTCCCAGCCTGTCCCCCATCCCCTAGCCACAGACACACACACGCGCGCACACACACACACACACAACTTTTTTTTTTTTTTTTTGAGACGGAGTCTCACTCTGTCTCCCAGGCTGGAGTGCAGTGGCAAATCTCACCTCACTGCAACCTCCACCTCCCAGGTTCAAGCCTGTCTCAGCCTCCTGAGTAGCTGTGATTACAGGCTCATGTCACCATGCCCGACTAATTTTTGTATTGTTAGTACAAACGGGGTTTCACCTTATTGGCCAGGATGGTCTCAAATTCCTGACCTTATGTGATCCTCCGGCCTGGGCCTCCCAAAGTTCCAGGATTACAGGCATGAGCGACTGTGCCCAGCCAGCCTGAAGCTCTCTTAGGGGGGAAACCTAAATCTCTCTCAGGACAGGAACCCCACTCTCCTGCAGGCTTGTGTCGGGGACTCCTGCCCCATTTACCCCTTTTTCTCCATTTCACTCTGATTTAAAGCAGCCCCAAGTCATGTCCAGGCTTCGCTGGCCAACAGGGAGGGAACGTTCTCATCTAAGGCCTGGTGAGTGTCTCCCGCCCTCCCCTCACTCCCACCTCCACCGATTAAAAACTGACTCTATGATACTTGTTAAAGTATGAACAGGTACATTTTCTTCAGGGCCATCACAGGAGATATATAGGCAGGACTGCAATGGGATTGTGCAGTAAGGGGAAAAGGGATTGAGTTGAATTCTGAATAGAGCATGGGCAAGTGAGAATTTATGGCCCAGCGGCAGGGTGGGGCAAGTGGATGGAAATTTACTAAAATGAAACATGGCGGGGCGGGGGTGTTCTGGCTAAACCGACCGAGCAGGATTCTAGCTGAAGGCCAGCCAGGGAGATCAGACATCACCTTGGAGATGGTGAAGGATGAAGAACCTCATCTGGAGGGTGATCAGGTCTCAAGGGTGAGGGACTCTTGATAAACAGACTTCACAGGTTTCTTGCAAAACTGGATTTACGAACTGGGTGCGGTGGCTCATGCCTGTAATCCCAGCACTTTGGGAGGCCAAGGTGGGCGGATCACCTGAGGTCAGGAGTTCAAGACCAGCGTGGCCAACATGGTAAAACCCTATCTCTACTACAAATACAAAATTAGCCAGGAGTGGTGGTATGCACCTGTATTCCCCGCTACTCGGGAGGCTGAGGCAGGAGAATCACTTGAACCCGGGAGGCGGAGGCTGCAGTGAGCCGAGATTGGGCCATTGCACTCCAGCCTGGGTGACACAGCAAGACTCCGTCTCAAAAAAAAAAAAAAAAAAACTTAGCCAGGCATGGTAGGCATGCCTGTAATCCCAGCTCCTTCGGAGGCTGAGGCAGGAGAATCACTTGAACCTGGGAAGCAGAGGCTGCAGTGAGCCAAGATCGCACTATTGCACTTCAGCCTGGGCAACAGAGGGAGACTCTGCCTAGGAAACAAACAAACAAAAAACTGAATTTATGCAGAGGGGTTTAAGAAGGTTGCCAAGCCTCAGTAAAGTTTGGTCAAGCAGGGGAATCTTTGTCACTGCTTCCCATGTGCACACCCCCATCCTGCAGCATTTAGGCTGTGTGTGCAGTGGGTAACGCAGGGGACCTGGAGGGGAGGGGAAGAATGGAGGAGAAACTGTTGATTCACGGCTCTGGAAGGAGACTTGGAGAGAACATCCAGTCCGATGGTTTCATTGCACAGATCAAGAAAATGAGTCACGGATGCCGGCCCTTGGCCAAGGCTGCAGTCAAAGACATCCAGGTCCCCAGACTCCAGAGCTAGACAGCCAGAGTGGGAGGGGCGGAGGATGGATCCCCAGCCCTCCCACCTGGCCCCTCTGTGACCCCCGCATTAGTTGCGAGGGGGGTGGCACGGCCCCCTCCCAGGCCAGCCAGAAACCAGAGGCCCAGGGAGTGCGGCAGGCTGAAGGGTGGGCTTTTAGAATCGGACTCCCAGAGAGGCAGTGTCTAGAGGTTTCCAGAAAGACCCAGCATCCCCTATTCCCCACCCTCAGCGCTCTAATTACTGTTGTCCACATTTTCAGTTCCCAGCAGGCCCGGGGACTGGCGTCATCCATCAGCTGTCAGGCCTCTCCAGGGAGCTCGGGCAGCTGCCGGGAGACTCTGGCACTTTCTCTGGGGCTGGGCCAGTGAGGGCAGGACTGGTTCAGCCACAGATGGCCAAGGCCTGCAGAGGGCGTGGCTAACGTGGTAAAGGCCTTGGGCACTGTGGAAGGAAGTGGGGTAGTCTTGGGTCTGCTGCTGAGTGCCCCAGATTTGGGGGCCAGAGGTGAGGGGAGGAACCATCTGATGAAGGACTCCCCAGACCTTACAGTGGGCAATGAAGAGGAGAGGGGCTATGACCTGCCCCCTCCCCAGTCCCCCGCAACCCCATGCCAAGGAGGCTTCTGGGAAATCTGGGGCTAGAATTTTCTTCTTTATCCTAGAAAAACCACCCCTGGCAGCTCAACACCCTGGATGCTGGAGCCAGCCACAGACTGTCAGACAACAGCTGGGCAGGGGGGCACATGGGAGCTGCCACCCAGCCATGGCCTCCCTTGCCCAGATTGGTTGCCCAGTGGGGAGGGCAGAGTGCAGCCTCCCAGAGGAAAGGCACCCAGTTAGGGCTGAAGGAAATACACCCCTGAGCCCTGGGAAGCCCACAGGCCTCCCTGAACCATCTGGAAAGTCTCCCCCTTTCTGGATGGAGAATAGCGAGGTCTGAGACCCTTACCAGCTTTCTGACTCTGGGGTCATTCTGACCCTCAGTTTTCTCATCTCAAAAATGGGACTCCTAGCGGGATGCCATGATTCATGCCTGTAATCCCAGGTACTCTGGAGACTAAAGTAGGAGGATTGCTTGAGGCCAGGAGTTTGAGACCAGCCTGAGCAACACAGTAAGACCCCAATCTCTACAAAAAATTGTAAAATTGGTTGGGTGTGGTGGCATGTGCTTGTAGTCCCAGCTACTCAGTAGGCTGAGCAGGGAGGATCATGTGAGCCCAGGACATCAAGGCTGCAGTGAGCTACGACTGCACAACTGTACTCCAGCCTGGGTAACAGAGTGGGAACCCTATTTTTAAAAAAAAAAGAAAAGAAAGAAAGAAAAAAGGAGGCCAGGCATGGTGGCTCACGCCTCTAATCCCAGCACTTTGGGAGGCTGAGGTGGGTGAATCATTTGAGCTCAGGAATTTGAGACCAGCCTGGCCATAATAGTGAAACTCCACCTCTACTAAAAATACAAAAAATACAGGGCGTGGTGGTGGGCACCTGTCATCCCAGCTACTCAGGAGGCTGAGGCAGGAGAATCGCTTGAACACGGGAGGTGGAGGTTGCAGTGAGCTGAGATAGCGCCACTGCATTCCAGTCAGAGCGAGCCTCTTGTCTCAAAAAAATAAAAAATAAATTAAAATTTTGGCAGGGTGTCATGGTTCATGCCTGTAAGCCCAGCACTTTGGGAGGCAGAGGTGGGCAGATCACAAGGTCAGGAGTTTGAGACCAACCTGCCCAACACGGTGAAACCCCGTCTCTACTAAAAATACAAAAATTACCTGGGAGTGGTGGCGGGTGCCTATAATCCCAGCTACTCAGGAGGCTGAGGCAGGAGAGTCACTTGAATTCAGGAGGCAGAGGTTGCAGTGAGTTGAGATCGTGCCACTGCACTCCAGCCTGGGCAACAGAGCGACTCTATCTCGAAAAAAAACTTTTTTAAAAAAGGAAAGGAAGAAAAAGAGACTCTGATAGGATACTTTGACACTCTATAAAGCACATATAACTGGGTAATTCTGATTATTCTAAGGCTCAGTATCCACAATTAAAGGCCCTCACAATCACCATGAACACTTATTATGCACCAAGCACTTCACACACATTCATGCCTTTGAAATTGACCACAACGCTGTCAGACATGCAGAGGCATTGCTAGCTCTGCTTTGCAAATGCAGACATGTGGGCTCAGCATGGTCACCAGGCCGGCAGCACCCAGATTCAAGCCCAGCTCTATCTGTCCCCAAAACCCAGTTTCTGCCCCACCACCCCCCTCACCCTCATGCTGCTGGGAACCACCCATCTTCCCTTCCTTGTGGGTGATCTAAGAGTCATCCCTCAAGAACAGAGCCCTCAGCCAGGCTGGTCTCAAACTCCTGACCTCAGGCAATCTGCCTGCCTCAGCCTCCCAAAGTGCTGGGATTACAGCCGTGAGCCACGATGCCCGGCCCGTGGTAGCCCATACCTATAGTCCCAGCTACTTGGGAGGCTCAGGCAGGAGAATCACTTGAACCCAGGAGGTATTGCAGCAAGCCGAGTTCGCACCACTGCACTCCAGCCTGAGCGACAGAGCAAGACTCCGTCTCAAAAAAAAAAAAAAAAAAAAAGAACTGAGCCCTTGAAGATGAATGTGAGTTCCGAGGGAGTGAACAGCATGTGGGTTTTGTACCTTGAGTTGCACAATATCTCCTGGCTGGGGCAGCAGGGATAGATCCAGTCCGCCCTGGTTTCAGGAAAGATGAAGGGAGCTAGTGTCTACAAAGGGCTGGCAGATCCCATCCAAAGCGTGGCTGGGCCGGGTACACCCACACCTGACAGCTCCCTCTGGGGTGGGGCACCCTGTGCTCCAGTCTGGGCAGATGAGGGCCCTCCCTGCCTCCTGACCTCACCTGGCTTTATACAGCTGGGGATGGGTGGGGCTGGGAGCGCTGGGGAGCAAGGGCCTGGGGCTTTCTGATGATAAGTCCCATGGGGTGTCAACCAGGAGCTCAGTGGGCTCATTGACAATGACCCAGCCAGGAAGGTGTGGTAGAAAGCAGGGGTCCTGTCTGCCTCCCACCCTTGTCTCCCGAGAGCCCCAGGAGTTCAGAGGCCTTTCCAGGGGTGATCTCGGATTCATGGTCCAGCCCTGGCTCTTCCCTGAGGAGGAGCAGGTGGGTAAGATAGAGGCATCTAGGATGGGCGCAGTGGCTCATGCCTGTAATCCCAGTGCATTGAGAGGCCTAGGCGGGACCAGGAGTTCAAGACCAGCCTGGGAAACACGGTGCGACCCCTGTCTCTACAGAATATTTAAAAATTAGCCAAGTATGGTGGCACACACCTGTAGTCCCAAGTACTCAGGAGGCTGAGGCAGGAGGATCACCTGAGCCCAGGAGGTCAAGGCTGCAATAAGCTACGATGACTCTGCTGCACTCCAGCCTGGGCAACAGTGCAAGACCCCATCTCAAGAAAGAAAGAAAGAAAAGAAAGAAAAGAAAGAAAAGAAAGGAAAGAAAGAAAGAAAGAAAGAAAGAAAGAAAGAAAGAAAGAAAGAAAGAAAGAAAGAAAGAAAACAAAGATAATAAGGCCCAGGAGCGGTGGCTCACGCCTATAATCCCAGCATTTTGGGAGGCTGAGGTGGGTGGATCACCTGAGGCCAGGAGTTCAAGACCAGCCTAGTCAACATGCTGAAACCCTGTCTCTACTAAAAATACAAAAATTAGCTGGGCATGGTGGTGGACACCTCTAGTCACAGCTTCTCAGGAGACTGAGGCAGAAGAATCATTTGAACCCTGAAGGTGGAGGTTGCAGTGAGCCAAGTCGCACCACTGCATTCCAGCCTGTGCGACAGAGTGAGACTCTGCCTCAAAAAAGAGAGAGAGAGAGAGAAAGAGAGAGAAAGGTATTTATGAGCTCTCTCTCAAAAAGGAAACTGAGACTCAGAGAGGGCTTGGGACTTGCTGCTACCCCCAGGAGTGGCTTGGAGTCTGCCTGCATTCTGGGCCTGGGCAGGGCAAGGCTTTAGTGGCCTTGGCTCCCCACAGAACTGGCAGGAGTGAAGCCTCAGCTTCAGGATAGAGGCAACAAGAACACTGGGACAGAAGTGGGAGGCCCTGGGTACTATAGAGGCAGGAGGCTGCTTCTAAGTGCTTTTCTGGAGACAGCGGAAAGCCATTTAATCTTTGCACACAGCCATTTCTTTGTCTAAAAACCAGGGATAACAGGGCCAGGCGTGTGGCTCACACTTGTAATCCCAGGACTTTGGGAGGCCGTGGCGGGAGGATCACTTGAGGTCAGGAGTTCGAGACCAGCCTGGCCAACATGGTGAAATCCTGTCTCTGCGAAAAATACAAAAATTAGCCAGGCTTGGAGGTGGGTGCCTGTAATCCCCGCGACTTGGGAAGCTGAGACAGGAGAATCGCTTGATTCTCCTCCGGAAGGCGGAGGTTGCAGTGAGCCAAGATCACGGCATTGCACTCCAATCTGCACAAGGAGACTCTGGCTCAAACAAACAACAAATGAAAAAAAAGGGATCACAGGACCAGGACCTAAGTCAGGGGAGAAGGAAGGCTAGCACGGGCCCCGATGTCTACGAAGACGGGAGAGAGGGACTGTCAGGGTTGTGGCGGGAACCTAGGGGCAGCACCCTCCCTCCAAGCTGGGAGATGGGGGCCAGGATCCCATCGGTGTTCAGATGGATGAGGTGGGGCCGGGGGCAAGCTCCAGGCTCTAAGCAAGTTTGTGCAGACTCTGCTACTCAGCGCCCCAGCTCCCTCTGTGATACAGGCATCAAAACCTACAGAAAGGGAAACTGAGAAACAGAGGCCTGGAGTAAGGAGGGGATGTGTCCATAATAATAATAATAATAATACAGTAAGTCCAGACTAATTCAAGTTCCTGGCCTTTTTTTCTTTTTCTGTTTTGAGATGGAGTTTCGCTGTGTTGCCCATGCTGGGGCACAGTGGCGTGCTCTCCGCCCACTACAACTTCCGCCTTCTGGTTCAAGCGATTCTCCTGCCTCAGCCTACTGAATAGCTAGGATTACAGGCGCGCACCACCATGGCTGGCTAATTTTCTGTTTTTAGTAAAGACAGGGTTTCATCATATTGGCCAGGCTGGTCTTGAACTCCTGAGTTGTGATCTGCCCACCTCAGCCTCCCAAAGTGCTGGGATTACAGGCGTGAGCCACCTCACCTGGCCAAATTTTTTTTGTTGTTGTTGTTATATGGAAGAGGGGTTTCTTTTTTTTTTTTTTTTTGAGACAGAGTTTTGCTCTTGTTACCCAAAACTGGCAAACTGGAGTGCAGTGGCACGATCTCGGCTCACCGCAACCTCTGCCTCCTGGGTTCAAGCAATTCTCCCGCCTCAGTCTCCTGAGTAGCTGGGACTACAGGCGCGCACCACCACGCCCAGCTAATTTTTGTATTTTTAGTAGAGACGGGTTCCACCATGTTGACCAGATGGTCTCAATCTCTTGACCTCGTGATCCACCCACCTCAGCCTCCCAAAGTGCTGGGATTATAGGCGTGAGCCACCACACCTGGCCGGAAGAGGGGCTTCTGTGTTGCCCAAGCTGGCCTCGAATGCGTAACCTCACCTCCTTATGTGCCAGGACAACAGGCCTGAGACACTGAGGCTCCCTTTTTTTTTTTTGAGACAGATCGTCTGTCACCCAGGCTGGAGTGCTGCAGTGCTGCGATCTTGGCTCACTGCAACCTCTGCCTCCTGGGGTGGTTCTCCTGCCTCAGCTTCCTCAGTAGCTGGGATTACATGCGCCCACCACCACACCCGGCTAATTTTTGGTATTTCTGGTAGAGACAGGGTTTCACCATGTTGGCCAGGCTGGTCTCGAACTCCTGAACCCAGGCAATAAGCCCACCTCGGCCTCTGAAAGTGCTGGGATTACAGGTGTGAGCCACTGCGCCTGGCCAACTAGTGCTTCCTTTTTTTTTTTGAGACAGAGTTTTGCTCTTGTTGCCCAGGCTGGAGTGCAGTGGCGCGACCTCAGCTCACCGCAACCTCCGCCTCCCGGGTTCAAGCAATTCTTCTGCCTCAGCCTCCAGAGGAGCTGGGATTATAGGCGCGCGCCACCATGCCCAGTTTATTTTGTATTCTTAGTAGAGATGGGGTTTCTCACGTTGGTCAGGCTGGTCTCGAACTCCTGACCTCAGGTGATCCTCCCACCTCAGCCTCCCAAAGGGCTGGGATTACAGGTGTGAGCCACCATGCCCGGCCAACCAGTGCTTCTTAAGGAAAGACAGATATAGTGGGAGATGTGACAGTAACCTTCCTTCTGACCCCTCTACGCCTTCAGGGTTCTGATCTGGACCAGCCCCACTGTTAGGAGCAGGGGGAAAATGGCCAAACCCCAGCAATTCTCCTTCCTCTTCTCTCTCTTCAATCTCAGGCAGATAATAACAACTAGTAATTATGATGACCTAGGCTCTGGGCTAAAGCCTTCACCTGCATTAGGTCACCGAATCCTCAGGCCAACCCAACACAGTCATGAGTCACTTAACAACGGAGCCACATTCAGAAATGCCCGGTTTGGCAATTTCATCATTGCGGGAACATCTCAGAGTGCACTTAGGTCCTAAGCCATAAGGTCTAGCCTCCCACTTCTAGGCCACAAACCTCTACAGCATGTGACTTCACCAAATATTGGAGGCGGCTACAGCATGGCGGTATTAGTGTTTCTAAACACAGAAGACAGCCAGGCGTGGTGGCTCACACCTGTCATCCCACCACTTTGGGAGGCCGAGGCAGGTGGATCTCCTGAGGTCGGGAGTTCCAGACCACCTTCACCAACATAGAGAAACCCTGTCTCTACTAAAAACACAAAATTAGCCAGGCGTGGTGGCTCATGCCTGTAATCCCAGCTACTCAGGAGACTGAGGCAGGAGAATCATTTGAGCACATGAGGCGGCGGTTGCGGTGAGTTGAGGTCCCGCTAACGCATTCCAGCCTGGGTACCAAGAGCAAAACTCCTTCTCAAATAAAAATAAATAAAACCACGGTAATATAATTTTTTGTTTGTTTTGTTTTTTGAAACAGGGTCTCGTTCCGTTATGCAGACTGGAGTGCAGTGGCACAATTAGGCTCACTGCAGCCTCCACCTCCTGGGCTCAAATGATCCTCCCACCTCAGCCTCCCGAGTAGCTGGAACTACAGATGCACGCCTCCATCCGCAGCTAATTTGTTTCGAATTTTAGTAGAAATGGGGTCTCACTGTGTTGCCCAGGCTGGTCTCAAATTCCTTGCTTCAAGTAATCCTCCCACCTTAGCCTCCCAAAGTGCTAAGATTACAGGTGTGAGCCACTGCACCCAGCCAATAATATACTCTTATGAGACCACTTTCTTATTTGCTGTCCCTTGCTGACCTACACATCTTTATGCAATGCATGACTGTTACCATCATCATCATCTTCATTTTCCAGATGGGGAAACTGACGCACAAAGAATCTAACCTGCATAAGTTCATCTGCTTAGTGACAGAACCAAGATTCAGTGAAGGCAATGTGGCTCCAAAGCCCACACTCCTTACAACCACATAGATTACCAGATTGCTTTTTTTTTTTTTGAGATGGAGTCTCGCTCTTTCACCCAGGCTGGAGTGCAGTGGTGTGATCTCAGCTGGCTCACTGCAACCTCGGCCTTTTGGATTCAAGCAATTCTCCCACCTCAGTCTCTCAAGCAGCTGAGATTACAGGCATGTGCCACCACACCCAGCTAATCTTTGTATTTAGAGGTGGCGTTTCACCACGTTGGCCAGACTGGTCTCAAACTCCTGGTAATCCAGGATGGAGGTGATGCCTCGGCCTCCCAAAGTGCTGGGATTTCAGGAGTGAGCCACCATGCCTGGCCCAGATTGCTTTATTTTTGTATTTGTATTTCCTCATTTACTTATTTTGAGACCGGGTCTTGCTCTGTAGCCCAGGCTAAAGTGCAGTGGCGCAATGCAGGCTCACCGCAGACTCTACCCACTGGGCTTCAGGGGATCCTCCCGCCTCAGCCTCCAGAGTAGCTAGGGCCAGAGGTGCGCACCACCATGCCCAGGTACTTTTTTTTTTTTTTTTTTTGAGAAGGAGTCTCACTCTTTTGCCAGGGTGGAGTGCAGTGGTGCAATCTTGGCTTACTGCAACCTCCGCCTCCCAGGTTCAACTGATTCTCCTGCCTCAGCCTCCAAAGTAGCTGAGACTACAAGCACCTACCACCACACTCAGCTAATTTTTGTATTTTTAGTAGAGACAGGGTTTCACCATATTGGCCAGGATGGTCTTGATCTCCTGACCTCGTGATCCATCCACCTCGGTCTCCCAAAGTGCTAGGATTACAGACGTGAGCCACAGTGCTCGGCCATCCAGCTAATTTTAAAAATTATTTTGGTAGAGGTGAGAGGTCTCACTATGTTGCCCAGAATGGTCTCAAACTCCTGGCCTCAAGGGATCCATCCTTCCTGCCTTGGCCTCTCAAAGTGCTGAGATTACAGGCATGAGCCATGCACACAGCCCCTTTTTATTTTTTTAAGAGACAGGGCCTTGCTCTGTTGCCTAGGCTGGAATGTAGCGGTGAGAACATAGCTCACTACAGCCTCGAACTCCTGGACTCAAGCACCAGACTGCTTTACATCACATTCCATCACACAGTCTTGTGGTTCCAACCCTGCCTTTGTCACTTCCCAGCTGTACGCCCCAGCCCAACCTGTCTGGCACTGTCCTCCTTAACAAAAGGACGGGCCTGGCCGCGGGCCACACCCGCCAGCGCTTAAGCGCCAAGGCCCCGGAGTGCCCTGGTGTGGCACGTCTCCAGCGTCGCACTCTCGAACTCATTTGTTTTCCTTAACGAGAGAAGGTTCCAGATTGGGGCAGAACCCTCTTCGCCCCGCCCACGGTCCCCTGAACGCTGGGGGGGAGGAGTGCATGGGGAGGGGCGGTCCCAAACGGGTTATTTCCATTAATAGAGACCTCAAACACCGCCTGCTAAAAATACCCAACTGGAGGCGCATAAAAGCGCGGCCCGGCACCCCGCCCCGCACTTCTCCGAGCAGGCGTCCCGAGCAGAGCCAGCCAGCATGACCGAGCGCCGCGTCCCCTTCTCGCTCTTGCGGAGCCCCACCTGGGACCCCTTCCGCGACTGGTACCCGCACAGCCGTCTCTTCGACCAGGCCTTCGGGATGCCCCGGCTGCCGGAGGAGTGGTCGCAGTGGTTCGGCACCAGCAGCTGGCCGGGCTACGTGCGCCCCCTGCCCCCGGCCGCGGTCGAGGGCCCCGCGGTGGCCGCGCCCGCCTACAGCCGCGCGCTCAGCCGGCAGCTCAGCAGCGGGGTCTCCGAGATCCGGCACACTGCGGACCGCTGGCGCGTGTCCCTGGACGTCAACCACTTCGCCCCCGAGGAGCTGACGGTCAAGACCAAGGATGGCGTGGTGGAGATCACCGGTGAGCACCCGCTGGCCCTGCAGGGGAGGGGAGGAGGCTAGCGGGGCAGGCGGCGCCCGGGGGTGTGGTTGAAAGGGGGGGTCCCGGGGCTTGCGGAGTTAAAAGTTAGCCGGGCAGCGGGAAAAGCGGGATCCGTGATTCCCCTGCTCAGGAATTGGGAGTGCAGGTTGCTTCTGTCTGCTCTGTAATCTCAGCGCCTTGGGAGGCGGAGGCCAGGAGTTCAAGACTAGCCTGGGCAATATCGCGAGACCTCCCACCCCCAAACCAACTACAAGAAAATAAAAAAGCAACCAAAAATTTTTTAAAAAGATAATCAGTGAAGAAATGCTCCTTTCCACGGAACTCTTTCCCAACCCGTCGCCCCATCTCCAGATAAGCAGGTCCCCTGGCGCGGCCCCTGTCCCTAGCCGCGCAGGGGGCGTACGTGCTGCTCCCAGTGCGCCTGCGCGGTGCTCCCTCCGCCCCTCGGCACCCAGCTCCATTCCTCCCAAAACTCTACTCGAACTTTCCGGAAGTTTCTGAGAGCCCGGACAGGCGGGCACGCCCCCACTCCCAGCCCCCTCTGTTAATCCCTGCCGGCCTGCAGTCCTGGCTGCCTCCAAGCTGGAGGTGGGGCCTCTGGCCTGGCGGGGCCGAGAGTCCGTCCCCTCCTCGTCATTCTGATTTTCCTCTCCCCCAAAGGCAAGCACGAGGAGCGGCAGGATGAGCACGGATTCATCTCCCGGTGCTTCACCCGGAAATACACGTGAGTCCTGGAGCCAGGTCGGGGTGGGTGGGCGTCGGGGGCTAGGGAGGAGGGCACCGGGACCCACCCGGTGTGTAATGTAACGCTCGCCTTCCCTCTTTGCATGTCCAGGCTGCCCCCCGGTGTGGACCCCACCCAGGTCTCCTCCTCCCTGTCCCCTGAGGGCACACTGACCGTGGAGGCCCCCATGCCCAAGCCAGCCACGCAATCCAACGAGATCACCATCCCCGTCACCTTCGAGTCGCGGGCCCAGCTTGGGGGCCCAGAAGCAGCGAAATCCGACCCGTCTGCAGCCAAGTAAAGCCTCGGCCCGGATGCCCACCCCTGCCGCCGCCACTGGCCGTGCCCCCACCCACCTGTGTGTTCTTTTGATACGTTTATCTTCTGTTTTTCCCAAATAAAGTTCGAAGCAACCCACCTGTCACTGGCTCAGGCCCTGGTGTTTGTGGAAGGAAGCCTCAGGCATCTGCCATTCGCTGGCTTACACTCACCACCTTTGCTCAGGGGGTGCCCAGCTCCGTGCTGGGCCATGTGGGTACTCCCGTGTAGGTTGCCAGGCACAGGCTAACTCACATCCATAAAGACAGAGGTCCTATTGCCCGGCACTGTGGCTCATACCTGCAACCCCAGCACTTTGTTGAGGCCAGAGGGTTGCTTGAAGCCCAGAGTTCAGGACCACCCTGGACAACATAGTGAGACCCTATCTTTTAAAAAGCCGGTCGCGGTGGCTCATGCCTGTAATCCCAGCACTTTGGGAGGCCGAGGCAGTTGGATTATGAGGTCAGGAGTTGGAGACCAGCCTGACCGACATGCTGAAACCCCATCTCTACTGAAAATACGAAAATTAGCCAGGCGTGGTGGCATACGCCTGTAATGCTAGCTACTCAGGAGGGTAAGGCAGGAGAATCACTTGAACCCAGGAGGCAGAGGTTGCGGTGAGCCGAGATCATGCCACTACACTCCAGCCTGGGTGAAAGAGTAAGACTGTGTCTCAAAAAATAATAATAAAAATACAAAAATAAAAATTAGCCAGGGGTGGTATTGCTCACCTATAGTCCCAGCTACTCAGGAGACTGAGGCAGGAGGATTGCTTGAGCCCAGGAGTTGAAGTGTGCAGTGAGCTAAGATTGTGCCTTTGCACTCCAGCCTGGGCAATGGAGCAAGATCCTGTCTCAATAAATAAATAACTAAAAACTCAGAAAGAGTGAGACCCTGTCTTTAAAAGAAAAAAAAAAACGTGGTCATGATTGCAAGGTCATGGTTGCAATTAAAACTTTAAGGTGTGGAAGCGGAGGAAACAGGAGAAGCACCTGAGGCTTGAGTGTTCAGGGCCTGCTAGGCTGGGGCCCCGGTGAAGGGGCACAGGGCTAATTGCACCTCCCGCAGAGCTGATGGCAGCATTACTGTGTCAGAAGCTTGGCAGCTTTGGCGCACCCCAAGGGCACCGCAGTGGACCTGGTAAGCTTTGAGGTCTCTCACCGCCACACCCCCTGAGGCCAGGGCATCCCTGTTGGCAGTCACAAGGGAACTGGCAGGCAGAACTAGGGTGAGAACAGAGCCCGCAGAGTCTCGGGGTGGGGAGATTGGCCAGCGCCCTGGCCGACGCGCTCAGACCTGTGCTGCCGGCTGTGCCAGCGGTTCTTGTTGCCTGTGTTTATTTCCAGCTGGCCTCCCTCCAGGTGTAGCCAGGCCTCCACGGGCCCAGTTCCCCTCTCTGTTGTCTGCCCTTGCCCTAGCTGCCACCCTCTAACCAGGCCCAGGGAAAGCTGTGGAGGTACAAAGCAGATGTGGGGCCAGGCATGGTGGCTCATGCCTGTAATCCCAGCACTTGGGGAGGCCAAGGCCGGTGGATCACCTGAGGTCAGGAGTTCAAGACCAGCCTGGCCAACATGCTGAAACCCCGTTTCTACTAAAAATACAAAAATTAGCCGAGTATGATGACACATGCCTCTAATCCCAGCTACTCAGGAGGCCAAGGCAGGAGAATCAATTGAACCTGAGAGGCGAAGGTTGCAGTGAGCCCGGATCACACCATTGCCCTCCAGCCTGGGGGACAAGAGCAGAAACTCTGTCTCAAAAAAACAAAAGCAGATGGGGCTTTGGAAGTTCAGTCTCGATGTCCTCAAATTTTTGAGGGACCCAGAGTCTAAGGCTATAGCAAGGATACTCCCATGTTCTTGTCTCAGCTATGGGAAGTAGAGAAGTTCCTCTTCAAAGTTTCCTTTCTTGTTTAAGAATAAATCATACATGTGCTAGTAACTATTTGTTAAGCCCTGTCCTATGTGGCTGTGAGACATGCCGTGCTTACAGGCACGCAGTACATTCTACGTCCTTGTACTTTACCAAGTTATCTGTGCTGGACGTGCTCACAGGCATGTCCCAGCTCACAGCCGAGGCCCCTTACCTGTTTAAAAAAGTTTTAAGTTACCAGCCAATAGGGTTTTAGTTTAGATTGTGAGGTCTGGCTCCAGCCAAGGGAGATCAGGCACAGCAGTAAGGACGACCCCAAATGCCTAAGGGATAAATTTATTGTTTTTATTTATTTTTATTTTTTAGAGATGGGGTTTCACCATGTTGGTCAGGCTGGTCTCAAGCTCCCGACCTCAGGTGATTCACCCACCTCAGCCTCCCAAAGTGCTAGGATTACAGGCGTGCGCCACTGTGCCTGGCCTCATAAGGGATAAATTTGTGTGTTTTCCTTTGTTCATTGTACTTTTGCGGCATGTTAGCTAGCAAGAGTACCCTTTCTGCAGTCCGGGAAGTAAAAATTGCGTTGCTGAAAGATCCTTTGTCTCAGTGTTAATTTTTCTTTTCAGCACTGAGCATCTGTTTCCAACATCAGCACCCAGCCTGACTTTCCCAGGTTCCCTAAGAAGGGTGACACCCTGCAAGGAAGGGCCTGGAGCATGTCCACACCACCTCCCATATCACCCCACACCAGCCAGCTTCTTTCTTTTTTTGAGACAGGGTCTTGCTCTGATGTCAGGCTGAAGGGCAGTGATTCGATCTTGGCTCACTGCAACCTCTACCTCCCGGGTTCAAGTGATTCTCCTGCCTCAGCCTCCCGAGTAGCTGGGACAGCAGGTGTGTGCCAACATGCCCAGCTAATTTTTTTATTTTAGTAGAGTTGGGGTTTCCCTATGTTGGCCAGGATGGTCTCCATCTCCTGACCTCGTGATCCTCCAGCCTCAGCCTCTGAAAGCCAGCTTCTTTTTTTTCAGAGACAGTCTTCCACTGTCACACAGGCTGGCGTGCAGTAGTGAGATCTTGGTGCCCCATGCTAAGTGGTGCAGCCTTGAACTACTGGGCTGAAGGCATCTCCACGGAGTGCACCGCATGCCTGGCTAATTTCTTTTTCTTGTAGACATGGTCTCTTGCTATGTTGCCCAGGCTGGTCTCAAACTCCTGAGCTCAAGCCATTCTCCTGTGTCGGCCTCCCAAAGTGCTGGGATTACAGGAATGAGCCACTGTGCCTGCCCATTAGTGGGTTCCCTGTCCAGAAACTCCTCTCTGGAGCAGGGTGGGGAGTCAGGGCAGGTCCCAGGCCTTGGGCCAGTCCTCTCCAGGCCTGTCCTGCCTTTGCTTTTTTCTTTTTCTTTTCTTTTTTTTTTTTTGAGATGGAGTCTCACTCTGTCACCCAGGCTGGAGTGCATTAGTGCAATCTCAGCTCACTGCAACCTCCGCCTCCTGTGTTCAAGCAATTCTCCTGCCTCAGCCTCCTGAGTAGCTGGGATTACAGGCACCTGTCACCATGCCCAGCCAATTTTTGTATTTTTAGTAGAGTCAGGACTTTGTCATGTTGGCCAGGCTGTTCTCAAACTCTGAGACAGGAGAACTGCCTGAATCTGGGAGGCAGAGGTTGCAGTGAGCTGAGATCACACCACAGCACTCCAGCCTGGGCAACAGAGTGAGACCCGTTCTCAAACAAACAAACAAACAAACAAAAAAGCAGGACAGGCCTGCAGAGGCCTGGAACTGCCCCTCCACCACAGCACGGGTGCTGGGGTTTGCTGACATCACCATCTGTAAGATCAAGCAGCCCTGGGCCTTGGCTGCCAGGGAGTGAATTATTTCTGGGCACCATCATCACTCCTGCTATAGAATCGACTCAGGGTTTGGCAGGCACAGATTTTGACGGCTCCATTGAGAGAGTGGTGAGAGAAGCAAAAGCTGCCCACAGAAAGGCAGCAGGGGACCCCAGGGCTGGGTCCAAAGGGCGGGGCAGAGCCTCTTCATGATGGGGGAGGGCCACTGGGAGGAAGAGGGACAGGAAGGTAGGGAGAACTAGAGCTCCAGCACAGAGACAGAGTCCCAGACCATCCAAGCCCTATGCCACCCTGGCAGAGCCCAGAGCAGGGCAGGGGTCAGCCTGGCCTCCCATATACCTCCCTACCGTTCCCACATGCACATACCAGGACCTGGGGGGTTGGGACAGTTCTAGAGGTCAGAGCCTGGCAGGGGAGGGAAGAGAGGAAGCAGGATACCGGAGGGAAGTGGGTGAGGCTGAGCTGGTCTCGGCCAGTCTGGCACTGGCCCTCAAAGCTCAGAATCCAGCCAGGCGCAGTGGCTCATGCCTGTAATCCCAGCACTTTGGAAGGCTGAGGCGGATGGATCACAAGGTCAGGAGTTCGAGACCAGCATGGTGAAACTCTGTTTCTACTAAAAATACAAAAATTAGCTTGGCGTGGTGGCGGGCACCTGTAATCCCAGCTACTCCAGAGGCTGAGGCGGGAGAATATCTTCAGTCCGGGAGGCGGAGGTTGTGGTAAGCTGAGATCACACCACTGCACTCCAGCCTAGGCAACAGAGCAAGACTCCATCTCAAAAAAAAAAAAAAAAAAAGCTCAGAATCCCTGATATGGGGGCTAAGTCTCACCTCTTGCTGTCCTCCCAGGGAAGTCATCCCCAGGGAATATGAGGGGACCTCTGAGTGGAGCTCCCCTGGGGCCTGGAGGGCATAGCAAGGCATGGGGGTTGGGGAACAGCATCACAGCTATACGTGTCCCTGATCTGGCCAGGCACAGTGGCTCACACCTGTAATCCCAGCACTTTGGGAGGCCAAAAGGGGCAGATCACGTGAGATCAGTAGTTCAAGACCAGTCTGGCCAACAAGGTAAAACCTCCATCTCTACTAAAAATACAAAAATTAGCCGGGTGTGGTGGCGCATTCCTGTAGTCCCAGCTACTTGGGGAAGCTGAGGCAGGAGAATCACTGGAGCCCAGGAGGCAGAGGTTGTAGTGAACCGAGATCGCACCACTGCACTCCAGCCTGAGTGACAGAGCGAGACGCTCTCTCAAAATAAAACAAAACAAAACAAAAAAACCCAGGCGTTCCTTGATCTGCAAATGTCTAGTGCAAATTAGAGAAAGGCACTGGAGCCTGGGCACAAGGGCTCACGCCTGATAATCCCAGCACTTTGGGAGGTCAAGGAGGGAGATTTGCTTGATGCCAGGAGTTAGAGACCAGCCTGGGCAGCATAGCAAGACCCCATCTCTGTTAAAAAAAAAAAAAAAGTTCTGAAACAGCTTTAAAAAAAAAATTAGCCAGATGTGGTGGCGTGTGCCTACTGGAGGATTATTTAAGCCCGAGTTCAAGGCTCTAGTGAGTTATGACCACACCATTGCATTCCAGCCTGGGCAACAGAGCAAGATCTTGTCTCAAAAAATAAAAAATAAAAATAAATTAAAAAGAGAAAAGAAAAGGCCTTCCCTCTATGCCCCAGTGGACTCATTCGTTTGAGCAGGTACCTCTCCCAGAAACTGGCTGGCCCAGCCACTCAGCTTACAGAGGGGAACTTGAGACCCCATCGGGATTGCATCTGCCCAGAGTCACCCAGCAGGTCTGGGCAGAGCAGGAGCAGAGTGTGTGCACTCCACCCCAAAGAGCGTACTGTTCTACCCATCAGCCGATGCCCTGGGTGGCAGCCTGGAGGAGCGCAGGGATGGAGACCCACGCGTGAGCAGAGATCACACCACTCCTGACACACTCCTCCTAGTCAAGGCACCTCTGATTCTCTTCCCCTTTCCCATTCGCCAGACGACTTTAGACCTCACCGTGCCCATTTAACTGTGCCTCCCAAGGACGAGCCATATTTTCATGGGCTGCTTACATGGGACAGCTCTGCCAACCGCCAGCTGGTGCTGGGAGAGTTGGCACTATGACAAATGCCGGGAATCCCAGGCTTGGCTGAATACGGACGGCTCTGGATCAATACTAGACTCGTGGGATGGCCTCAGGCAGGAGCAGGAGGGTAGGAGAGCCTCCCTGGCTGGCCTGCAGACAAAAAGTAAGAGTCCAGCCAGGGCTCCCGACTCTCAGCCCAGAGAGAAAAGAGCATGGCTGGGGATCCTGGGAAAAAACAGACCTCCTCTGGGCGGGCTTCCTATAGCATAACATCCCCTCCCACCCTTCTTCCCAGCTGGTACACCAGCTGCCCAGCCTGAGATGACAGTGATGGCAGCAACAGCCCACACTGGTAGAAGGAAGTCTCCCCTCCCCCCACCGCCCCAGGGCTGAACAAGGGGGCAGAGCCTGCCACAGGGGTTTGGGGTTAAAGAATGAATCCATTTGGGGTTAAAGAATGAATCAACTGGGAGCAGTGGCTCATGCCTGTAATCCCAGAGTTTTGGGAAGTTGAATCGGGAGATTGCTTGAGGCCAGGAGTTCAAGACCAACTTGGGAAACATAGCAAGTCCCTGTCTTTACCAAAGTTTTTTTTTAGAGAGAGTCTCAGCTCTGTCGCCCAGGCTGTAGTGCAGTGGCATGATCTCGGTTTCCCGGCTTACTGCAACCTCCACCTCCCGGGTTCAAGCAATTCTCCTGCTTCAGCCTCCCAAGTAGCTGGGCCTACAGGTGCCCACTACCATTCATGGCTAACTTTTTGTATTTTTAGTAGAGATGGGGTTTCACCATGTTGCCCAGGCTGGTCTTGAACTCCTGAGCTCAGACAATTTGCCCGCCTTGGCCTCCCAAAGTGTTAGGATTACAGGCGTGAGCCACTGAGACTGGCTCATGTTTTTAAAAATTAGCTGGAGCAGCCAGGAGTGGTGGCTCACACCTGTAATTCCAGCACTTTGGGAGGTGGAAGCAGGTGGATCACCTGAGGTCAGGAGTTTGAGACCAGCTAATTAATATGGCAAAACCCCATTTCTACTAAAAAATAGAAAAATTAGCCAGACGTGGTGGTGCATGCCTGTAATCCCAGCTACTCAGGAGGCCGACGCAGGAGGATCACTCAAGCCCAGGAGGTAGAGGCTGCAGTGAGCTATGATCATGCTACTGCACTTCAGCCTGGGCAACATAGCAAGACCCTGGCCCTACTAAAAATAAAAAATTATCTGGGTGTGGTGGTGCCTGCAGTCACAGCTACTTGGGAGGCTGAGGTGGGAGAATCGCTTAAGCCCAGGAGTTCGAGCTATGGACACACCACTGCACTACAGCCTGGGTGATAGCAAGATCTTTAAAAGAGATAAAGAATTGATCAAGGCGGCAGGAGTAGCTCTGTGTTTAGGAAAAAGCTAGCCAGGTGCAGTGGCTCATGCCTGTAATCCCAGCATTTTGGGAGGCGGAGGCAGGCGAATCACCTGAGGTCAGGAGTTCAAGACTGGCCTAGCCAACCTAATGAAACCCTGTCTCTACTAAAAATACAAAAAGTTAGTCATGAATGGTAGTGGGCACCTGTAATCCCAGCTACTCGGGAGGCCGAGGCAGGAGAGTTGCTTGAGCCTGGGAGGTGGAGGTTGCCCTGAGCCAAGATCATGCCACTGTACTCCAGCCTGGATGACAGAGCACGACTCCCTCTCAAAAAAAAAAAAAAAAAAAAGGAAAAAGCCCTAGGCTGGAGCCAGCCCTTGGTATGGGCCCACTGCACCCCTGGCGGAGACATGGCCTGGGGTGCAGCCCGGCCCTGGGCTCAGTTTCCATTCTGAGGCTCCACTTCTGGGTGACCTCTGATTGCCTGTTGTCAGTTCTGGGCAGGGTGAAGATCAAGGGGGAATCATGACTACTGGAAGCTACCCAGGTCCCCTAACCTTCGTGGGAAGACCAAAGTCCCAGGGGGACCTGAGGCCAACTGGATATTTCTGTGCATGAGCAACAAGGGCCTGGTGAGAAGGCCCTTCAGCCTGGTCTGTGACCCCAGGGCAGGCACTGAGTAACCCCTTTTTCCCACATCATTCTGCTCTTCATATGATGGGTTCCTCAAAGTCCTCTTAGTGATGGTTAGAAGCATCTACGTCTTCAGGCGGGGGGCAGGGCCATGGGATAAGGAGGTTGAAAACTTATTCAGGTAGATAGATGACAAAGAGGTCACTCCCGCAGATGTGGTGGCTCATGCCTGTAATCCCAGCACTTTGGGAGGCTGAGGCAGGCAGATCATGAGGTCAGGAGTTCGAGTCCAGCCTGACCAACATGGTGAATCCCCGACTTTACTAAACATACAAAAATTATCTGGACATGGTGGCACGTGCCTGTAATCCCAGCTACTCAGGAAGCTGAGGCAGGAGAATCACTTGAACCCGGGAGGCGGAGACTGCAATGAGCTGAGACCATGACACTGCACTCCAGCCTGGGCCACAGAATGAGACTCCATCTCAAAAAAAAAAAAAGGTAACTCCCTTCTTTGGGGTCACCTACCCTCTCTCCATCCTCATGCCCTCACTGGAACTCTTGTGAGTCCCCATCTGCCCATTCATTCTGTTCCTCCCTAACTCAGCTCTACTTCCTGACTGCACCCTCTCACAACACCAAACCCCTCCTTGCACACTGAATGAAACCCTTTCTTTTCTTTTCTTTTTTTTTTTTTTTTTGAGACAGAGTCTTGCTCTGTCACCCAGGCTGGAGTGGAGTGGTACCATCTCGGCTCACTGCAGCCTCCACCCTACAGGTTCAAGTGATTCTTGTGCCTCAGCCTCCCGAGTAGTTGGGATTACAGGTGTGCCCTACCACGCCTAGCTAATTTTTGTATTTTTAGTAGAAACAGGGTTTCACCAAGTTGGCCAGGCGGGTCTCGAACTCCTGACCTCATGTGATCCATCCGCCTTGGCCTCCCAAAGTGCTGGGATTACAAGTGTGAGCCGCTGTGCCTGGCTTCTATTTTTCTTTGTCTTATCTTTTTGAGAGACCGGGTCTCACTCCGTCTCCCAGGCTGGAGTACACTGGCGAGATCATAGCTCAGTGCAACCTCCAACTCCTGGGCTCAAGCAATTCTCCTGCCCAGGCTTCTGAGTAACTGTGACAACAGGCATGCGCCACCATACCTGGTAAGTTTTTAATTTTTTGTAGAGATGGGGGTCTCACTGTGTCACCCAGGCAAGTCTCAAACTCCTGGAATCAAGTGATCCTCCTGCCTCTGCCTTCCAAAGTGCTGGGATTACTTTGCCTGGCCTGAAACCCGAACTTTCTTAGAGTTCTCCAAGAAAGTCTTCTCTGAGCCCCCACCCGACGACTGTACTTCCTCACTTCCCCAAGCTCCCCTCCCTTCTTTGAGGCCCCCTCCTCTCTCTGAATCCCACCCTGCCTTTCTCTGAACCTTCATGTCCAAACTATCCCTTTGCAATTTCTTCCATCGCTCTGCTGAGGACCTCCAAGACCCGTCTTCTCCAGGCCTGCCCAGCCTGAAAGCCTTGAACCCTGGGAGCATCCCCATGTGCCAATCCCCTCAGCAAGGGGGCAGTGGGCTCTGGGTGGGAGGAAAATAAATCAATCCCCACCCACGCTCAGGTCAAGGTCAGGCAGGAAGCCTCGGCTCCCACCCACGCCCCCCCACCCCCACGGAGGATGGAGCTGTGCCTAGGCAGGCCCAATACTGTCCCCTAGAGGACACCGTGGGGCTGTGCACCCACTTCGCCACACTCCCAGGCCCAGGTAGAGCAGTAAGCGACTGCCCCCTGGTGCCCTCCCAGAGAGAATGAACTCCTCAGGCACTGACAGTGCCCCGCCCAGGTTCTGAGCCCTGCAGAGCGAAAACAGAGGCAAATGACTTGGTCTTGGCTGGGCGTGGTGGCGCACACCTGTACTCTCAGCATTTTGGGAGGCTGAAGCAGGAGGGTCACTTGAGCCTAGGAATGTGAGACCTGCCTGGGCAACATAGTGAGGCTCCGTCCTTACAAAAAAATAAAAAGTAGGAAAAAGTAGCTGGATGTGGTAGTGCACACCTACAGCCCCAGCTACTTAGGAGGCGGAGGCAGGAGGATTGCTTGAGCCCAAGAGCTTGAGGCTGCAGTGAGCTATGATCACACCACTGCACTCCAGGCTGGAAGACAGACCAAGACCTTGTCTCTTAAAAATAAATTAATTAAATTAAATACAGAGAGACATCTGGGCACAGTGGTTCATGCCTGTAATCCCAGCACTTTGGGAGGCTGAGGCAGGTGGATCACCTGAGGTCAAGAGTTTGAGACCAGCCTGGCCAACATGGTGAAACCCTGTCTCTACCAAAAATACAAAAATTAGCCAAATGTGATGGCAGGTACCTGTAGTTCCAGCTTCTCAGGAGGCTGAAGCAGGAGAATCTCTTGAACCCGAGAGGTGGAGGTTGTAGCGAGCCGAGATCATGCCACTGCACTCCAGCCTGGGCATCAGAACAAGACTCTGTCTCAAAAAAAAAAAAAAAATAGAGGCCCAGTCTTGAAAAACTCTGACACCTCCCCACCGCCCCTCTCCCCAGCCCCGCACCCAGCATGCCTTTGCCCAATTCTTATCTGCCCCAGGCCTCGGTGCCCAAGAGCCTTCAAGCCTCCTTGAATTTGCCTCCTGAAGGACCCAGCCCACTCTCTCTGCCTTGGAAGGGTCTGGCAGCCAAGGCCTGGGCCTGGGCCCCCGCCCCACCCTGTCACACCTCTGCTGCAGGGGGAGTTGATCACTGTTTCTATTCTGGTCCTAATCAGAACTGGCACGTATTAGGAGGCACCTGCTAGCTGCCAATCACTCGTTAGCTTATTAAATCCTCTGCAACCCTACTCCACTGAGAGGCAGCATGGAATCGAAGTTATGCCTGCAGGAACTCATGTACACTGCCTGGATTCGATCCCATTTGGCCACTTACTTTTTTTTTTTTTTTTTTGAGATGGAGATTTGCTCTTGTTGCCCAGGCTGGAGTGCAGTGGCCAAATTTCAGCTCATTGCACCCTCTGCCTCCCGGATTCAAGCGATTCTCCTGCCTCAGCCTCCCAAGTAGCTGGGATTACAGGCATGCACCACCATGCCTGGCTAATTTTGCATTTTTAGTAGAGACAGGGTTTCTCCATGTTGGTCAGGCTAGTCTCGAACTCCTGACCTCAGGTGATCTGCCCACCTCAACCTTCCAAAGTGCTGGAACAAAAGGTGTGAACCACTGTGCTCGGCCTGGCCACTTACTTTTTAAGCGTGGGACTTTGGCCATGTTGCTAAGTCTCAGTTTCTTCATCTGCAAGATGATGCAACTATACAAATTAATACCTAAGGAGTCTTTTTTTTTTTTTTTTTTTTCTGAAACAGGATCTTGCCCAGTCACTCAGGGTGGAGTGCATTGGCACCATTACGACTCACTGCAGCCTTGAATTCCTGGGTTCCAGCTATCCTCCTGCCTCAGCCTCCCAAGTAGCCGGGACTACAGACATTTGTCAATATGCCTGGTTAATTTTGTAATTTTTGGTAGAGACAGGGTCTTGCTATGTTGGCCAGGCTGGTCTGGAACTCCTGGCATCCGGCAATCCTCCTGCCTCAGCTTCCCAAAGTGCTGGGATTACAGGCTTCAGCCTCTGCACCTGGCCACTGTGAATCTTTAGAACACTGTCCAGAGCAAATAGTCAGGACTCAGTCACTGCTAAACATTTTTGAAGTAGGTTGTATTATTCCCATTTTACAGATGTGAAAACTGACCCCCTAAAAGGCTAAATACCTTGAGAGGTTATGTCACCTAACTAGGACATGGTGGGATGAGAATCCAAATCCTGAGCTCTTAAGCTTTCCTCCCCAAACAGCCCTTTATTCAGAAAATGAGACATTGGGTCAGGCACAGTGGTTTTCATCTGTAATCTCAATACTTTGGGAGGCTGAGGCTTGAGGTCCGGTATCTGAGACTAATCTCAGCAACATGATGAGACCCTGTTTCAAAAAATTAAAAAATCAGCTGGATGAGAAGTCCCAGCTACTCGGGGCCCAGGAGCTGGAGGCTGCAGTGAGCTATAACTGCACCACTGCACTCCAGTCCAGCCTGGGCGACAGAGTGAGACCCTGTCTCTAAAAAAGAAAGAGGCCGGGTGTGGTGGCTCACACCTGTAATCCCAGCACTTTAGGAGGCCCAGTGAGGTGAATCACCTTGAGATCAGGAGTCTGAGACCAGCCTGGCCAACGTGGTGAAACCCCATTCCTACTAAAAATACAAAAATTAGCTGAGTGTGGTAGCATGCACCTGCAATCTCAGCTACTCAGGAGGCTGAGGCAGGAGAATCGCTTCAACCCGGGAGGCAGAGGTTGCGGTGAGCCAAGATGGTTCTATTGCACTCCAGCCTGGGCGACAAAAGCAAAACTCCGTCAAGAAAAGAAAGAGAAAATAGACATTGCTGAGTGACAGAATCCCACCTTTCTAAACAGCAGCCCCATTGGAGTTGATTTTTTTTTTTTTTGAGACGGAGTTTCGCTCTTGTTACCCAGGCTGGAGTGCAATGGCGCGATCTAGGCTCACCGCAACCTCTGCCTCCTGGGTTCAAGCAATTTTCCTGCCTCAGCCTCCCGAGTAGCTGGGACTACAGGCACGTGCCACCATGCCCAGCTAATTTTTGTATTTTTAGTAGAGACGGGGTTTCACCATGTTGACCAGGATGGTCTCCATCTCTTGACCTCGTGATCCACCCGCCTCAGCCTCCCAAAGTGCTGGGATTACAGGCGTGAGCCACCGCGCCCGGCCCTGGAGTTGATTTTTAATTCCTAAATCCCGCCTTGATAGTGAATTGGGCAACTCATCTCCCCTCTCGGCCTGAGATTACACAACTCTATGTCAGGAGATGGGAAGTGGGGAGATCGGGTGTCTTTAATCCATTTCTGACATCTTTCAGGATTGACGATGGGGGAGAGCCCTAGCCCTGGCCGGCCGCCGCTGTTTAATTCAAAGTTATCACCATCAGGACCGTGGGAGGGAAGGGCATTGGAGCAGAAGGCCTTGCAGGGCGCACAGGAGGCTGATGGGGCCGTAAACACGTGGGGCATGCGGCGGCCGAGGTTGGACAGGCAGGTTGGGACCTAGCTATGGAGGGCCTGGGATACCAAAGAGAGGCAGGGGCAAGCCTCAGTGTCCCCAGGACACCAGATCTGCCCCCTTCCTCACTGCTGCAACCATGGTGCCCATGTGTAAGGTGATGGAACCTGTCAGACCCAGGTCGCCACCAGAAACCTCCCAGCTGTTGTGTGAGTCGGGGGGCCAGGAGTTTCCTCTTCTGCAATCTGTTAATAACGCAGACCTCCCAGGGCTGTTTCCAGAGGAAGGATGTGTAAGTAAGAATGGACAGCAAGCCAGTACAGGCTGGGATACGAGAGATCACGTCACTGTTCAGGTAGAGAAACTGAAGGTCAGGCGTGGGACCAAGGACCCACCACGACCCCAAGGCTCCGCCCTCCCAAGCACGTAACAAAGGTGCAGGCTGAAGACGGAGGAGAGAGAAGCAGGTGAAATTGGGAGATAAAGCTCCACGGTGGCTGGAGGACCGGGTTTGCAACAAATGAAGCCCTAGGGGAGCAGAACGGGCCGATTCCGGAGCAAGGACCCAGGCCCTAGCAACAGGCCGACTATTGGCGGAGCGGGGACACGCTGGCCTGTGATTGGCTCTTGCCATGCCAGAGAGGGAGGAGGCCGCCTCCCGGGACGGGGCTACCGACACTGCCGCGGCCCCGCCCAACCCACATCCGGGCCTCCGCGTAGGCTGGGGACCCTGGTCTCTGCGCGGTCCGAGAATCCGGTGCTTCCGTCGAGAAAGCCGGGCAACAGAGGTGTGCCATTGCACACCGGGGCCAGGGACGAACGGGTCGCCCGTGCAAAGCAGCCCCCGCGGGGAGACGCCGGCAACAAAAGGCTTCCTTGGCCCGGGGTCTGGGCGTTTGGGGAGGGGAGGTACTCAGAGGTAGGGCGGAGGATGGAACTCCCAGATGAGTTGGAGCCAGGGGTCGCTGGGCTCGAGGGCGCTGTTGCAGTCCGGGGTCTGGAAGCGGCGGTCACGGGGAAAGCCAGCTTCAGAGCCTGCAGGGGTCAGCAGGGGACCGGACCACAGGCGCCCCCAGGTGGGAGTAGGGAGGGGACCCACACCTGGACCAGGAAGGATGCTGAATCCCCCCGCCCAGCTCCGGGGCTTTAGCAAACCAGCATCATAGCAGCGTTCTGTAGCCCAGAGAATGGGGCAGGGGCGGCCAGACCGGCTGTGGCTGGTGCGTGCGTGAGGCCCTGAGGGATGGGGCCGCTGCTGTTTTGCTGTGTTTTGTACTTACCCAGTTTCATTTTGGCTCTGTCATCACTAGGCGAAAGAAATCGAAGTGCTAATATACCATGGGGAGCAATGATTATCTCTCATTTTGCTGCTGCCCCAGCAGAGGGAGGTGGCATCTGTTTGACCTTGGAGATTTGGGCTGTATTTAGGGAGATTACATGAAAAAAAGACTCACCCCAAAATGCTTGCAGTCAGCTACGAGCTGCCCTGTCCTTTATACCTTTTAGTCAGCCTTTATTTCCTGAATCTATCTTGTCTGTTTCTAATGTAGTCTCCTGATTTTGGGCGAGAGAGTATTTTTCACTCTTGATCTGCCCACTACCCACACTCCTTGTCCGAGAATTTACTCAGCAAACTTAGCAGGCAAAACCCCTAATAAACTATAATACTAAAAAAAAAAAAAAAAACCTCTCTTGGGCCCGGCACAGTGGTTCAGGCCTGTAATCCCAGCACTTTGGGAAGCCGAGGCAGGCAGATCACGAAGTCAGGAGTTCGAGACCAGCCTGACAAACATGGTGAAACCCCATCTCTACTAAAAATACAAAAATTAGCCGGGTGTGGTGGTGCACGCCTGTAATTCCAGCTACTCAGGAGGCTGAGACAGGAGAATCGTCTGAACCCAGGAGGTGAAGGTTGCAGTGAGCCAAGATCACGCCACTGCACTCCAGCTCGGGTGGCAGAGCGAGACTGTCTCAAAACAAAAGCAAAAACAAAACAATACCGTCTCTTGGAAGGCAGTCTGCTTTGATAAACCTAATGGAATAAAAAATGAGTTTTCTCTCTGGTTTTAAAGAACCGACAACTCAGCTGGGCATGGTGGCTCACACCTGTAATCCCAGCAGTTTGGGAGGCTGAGGCAGGAGGATCACTGAAGCCCAGGTGTTCAAGACCAGCCCGAGCAACATAGTATGGTAAGACCCAATGTCTGCAAAAAAAAAAAAAAAAAAAAAAAAAAAATTTTTAATTAGCCAGGCAAGGTAGCCCAGCTACTTGGGGGACACTGAGGCAGGAGGATTGCTTTGAGTCTAGGAGTTGGAAGCTGCAGTGAGCTGTGACTGCATCACTGCATTCCAGCTTGGGCGACAGAGCGAGATCCTGTGTCAAAACGAAACAAACAGCTGACAACCAGTGAAACCCCATCTCTAAAATGTGGCTTCAGGTTAAGAGAGTAAAAAGAAGTTTTCATTTATCTTCTCAGCTCCTAAGAGCCAACGAGTGCTAGGGTAATTTCCCCATCACAGTGGGAAGAACTAATGTAACACCAAGATTGTGATTATCCTCGTGTAGATCGATATGAAGGAAGCCTCTCAGGCATGCTTCCTGTTCCTGAGTTAACTGGAGTAAATAAGGTGGGCTGCGCTGTCTCCCCAGCCTCCTCCACGCCTAGGGGCAGAACAGCTGCAGACCACCAGGACTCTGGGCCAAGTGAGGATGTGTGTGGAACACTTTGTGAGTAAAAGCCAGTTCTTATTAAAGCACCTATCTTATTTATTTTTTGAGATGGCGTCTCACTCTTTCGCCCAGGCTGGAGTGCAGTGATGTGATCTCAGCTCACTGCAACCTTCGCCTCCCAGGTACAAGAGATTCTCATGTGTCAGCCTTCTGAGTAGCTGGGATTACAGGTGCGTGCCACCATGCCCGGCTAATTTTTGTATTTTTAGTAGAGACAGGGTTTCACCATGTTGGTCAGGCTGGTCTTGAACTCCTGACCTTGTGATCTGCCCGCCTTGGTCTCCCAAAGTGCTGGAATTACAAGTGTGAGCCACTGCACCGGGCCCAGTGACTTACTTTCAAGTTTCCACAACACAGAAAGGCATTATCTGCCATGTCAAGTAGTGGGTCTGTAGCCAATCACTGAAATGTTCTTTTCAGTTTTTGCATTTGGGATCCAAGTCTCCCAATACCACGGAACTACCCATTAAATGGGATTAAATATTCGAATTCAAGATGTCTGCTTTGGGACCACCAAATTTCAACTATCCATATTTAAAATCACAAGGCCAGAGTCATGTCAATGCTCAAAGGCAGCAAAAATCCTATTTCAATCTGAACCAAATTAAGAAGAATGAAAGGCAGTAGTTACCTCTAAGGACGGCAATGAATGGATGACCGGTTAACGGGCATGGTGGGAGAGTTTCTGATAAACCAGGGGTCTGCAGACTACTGGCCAGAGAGTCAATATTTCAAGCTTCATGGGCTGCCTCACACTTTTGTATTTTATACCATGTGTGCACTGCCAACTCAAAAACTAAAAACCGGCTGGGTGCAGTGGCTCATGTCTATAATCCCAGCACTTTGGGAGGCTGAGGTGGGCAGATTGCTTGAGGCCAGGAGTTTGAGACCAGCCTGGGCAATATAGCAAGACCCCAACTCTGCAAAAAATACAAAACTTAGCCAGGTGTGTGTGGTGGTGCGCACCTGTAGTCCCAGCTATTCAGGAGGCTGAGATAGGAGGATCATTTGAGCCTAGGAGGTAGAGGCCACAGTGAATTGTGATCATGCCACTGCATTCAAGCCTGTGCAACAGGGCGAGATCCTGTCTCTCCAAAAAAATGAAGAAAAAAACAGCCCAAAGTCATAAAGTTCCTCAAAGTAATTCCTACGGACTTGCCTCTCAATACTCTGGACTACAGGATGCCATGTTAGTACCTCAGGTAACCTAAGATGTCTTGACTCGTGTCTTGCCAGTGTGATCCAGCCACTCCCGCCCTAACTCCTCACTGACCACAGCTTTCTGTGGTTAAGAGGTAGAGCTTGTGGCCATTCAGATTCAACCACATTTATCCACACCAGAACTGGAAAATTCAAACCAGCGGGCTAATTAGCAAGCTGACATGCCACATGTGAACGTTCTGTTTAGGCTGGTGACCACTTACTGTCAACTCCTAGAACAGTACCCAGCCAACACTCAGGTTGTTTCTCCAAAAAAAAAAAAAAAAAAAGAAAGAAAGATCATTTGAATGAAAAAAGACAGGAGGATCACCAGGTCAGGAGATCAAGACCATCCTGGCCAACATGGTGAAACCTCATCTTAAAAAAAAAAAAAAAAAAAAAGAAAGAAGGTTGTTTCTCCAAGCCAGCTTTGGCAACTGTGCACCCAGGAGGTAGGTGCCATCCTTAGTCACTCAGATCACCCAGTGAGTCAACGTGCAGTTTCAGCTGACCAGAGCAGAGACCAGCTCGTGTGGTCACCACACGGAAACAGAGTGGAGGAAACTGCTTTCCTAGTCAACAGCAGTGTATTTGCTGTACTAGAAGGTCCCACTGAATTAGCTCATTTATGGCCTCTCTACTCCACCCCTGAAGTTCTTGGAATCGAGACCTCTGCTGTTTCACACTGTTATTTTTAATCACCTTTCAGAGTATCCGCTTTTGTTTTTGAGATGGAGTCTTGCTCTGTTGCCCAGGCTGGAGTGTCATGGCACAATCTCAGTTCACAACAATCTCTGGGTTCAAGCGATTCTCTAGCCTCAGCCTCCTGAGTAGCTGGGACAAAAGGTGTGTGCCACCACGCCCGGCTAATTTTTATATTTTTAGTAGAGACAGGGTTTCTCCATGTTGGCCAGGATGCTCTGGAACTCCTGGCCTCAGATGATCCACCCACCTCGGCTTCCCAGTGCTGGGATTACAGGTATGAGCCACCACACCCAGCCTAGTATCAGTTATTTAAAAAATTCTAGAGTATACTGAAAAAGAGGCAAAAAAGACCTTTACCACTGGTGCCTGATCTACAGACTGATTTAATTCATGTAGTATACGTCTTTTTGGTTTTTGTTTTCTTTGAGATGGAGTCTCGCTCTGTCACCTGACTGGAATGCAATGGAGTGATCTTGGCTCACTGCAGCCTCTGCTTCCTGGGTTCAAGTGATTCTCCTGCCTCAGCCTCCAGAATAGCTGGGATTACAGGTGCGTGTCATTATGTCCAGCTAACTTTTTTGCATTTTTAGTAGAGACGGGGTTTCATCATGTTGGCCAGGATGGTCTCAATCTCAACCTCATGATCTGCCCGCCTCAGTCTCCTAAAGTGCTGGGATTACAGGCATGAGCCACTCAGCCTGACCCGCTTTTGTGTGTTTTTGACACAAGCTCTTGTTCTGTCTCCCAGGCTGGAGTTCAGTGGCATGATCATGGCTCACTGCAGCCTCAACCTCCTGTGCCCAAGCAATCCTTCCACCTCAGCCTCTCGAGTAGCTGGGACTACAGGTGGACACCACCATGCCCACCTAATTTTTGTAGAGACAGGGGTCTCACTATGCACTATGTTGCCGAGGCTGGTCTTGAACTCCTGGGCTCAAGCAATCCGCCACTTCAGCCTCCCAAAGTGTTACGATTATAGGCATAAGCCACCAACACTCACCTAATGAGAACTTCCCTAACCTTATTCTACTTCTACCATTCAACTTCAGTTCTTTAGGTTCATCCCTTCCCAACTACTTATCTATGTTAGAGTGTATTTTTTCAAATACTTCAACTGAAACAACTTATCACAAAAGGCCAGGTGCGGTGGCTTCCATCTGTAATCCTAGTGCTCTGGCAGGCTAAGGCAGATCACTAGAAGCCAGGAGTTTGAGATGAGCCTGGACAACATGGTAAGACCTTGTCTCTAAAACATAAAATGGCCCGGCTGGATGCAGTGGCTCACCCTATCTGTAATCCTAGCACTCTGGGAGGCCAAGCCGGGTGGACTGCCTGAGCTCAGGAGTTTGAGACCAGCCTGGGAAACAGTGAAATTCTGTCTCTACTAAAGTACAAAAAATTAGCCAGGCATGGCAGCATGTGCCTATAATCCCAGCTACTCGGGAGGCTGAGACCGGAGAATTGCTTGAACCCGGGAGGCAGAGACGGCAGTGAGCCAAGATCGTGCCACTGCACTCCAGCCTGGGCAACAGAACGAGACTCCATCTCAAAACACATAAAACGGCCCAGTATGGTAGCACTCCCAGCTACTCAGGAGGCTGAAGCGGGATCACGAGAGCCCAGGAGTTTGAGGCTGCAGTGAGCCATGACTAGACTGCTGCACTCTAGCCTGAGTGACAGAGCGAGACCCTATCTTAAGAAAACATCTATCACAAAGGCCGGGAGCGGTGGCTCATGCCTGTAATCCCAGCACTTTGGGAAGCTGAGGTGGGTGGATCATGAGGTCAGGAGTTGAGACCAGCCTGACCAACATGGGGAAACCCTGTCTCTACTAAAAATACAAAAATTAGCCAGGCGTGGTAGCTTGCACCTGTCATCCCAGCTACTCAGGAGGCTGAGGCAGGACAATCGCTTGAACCGGGGAGGCAGAGGCTGCAGTGAGCCAAGATAGCGCCACTGCACTCCAGCCTGGGGGAGAGAGCAAGACTCCGTCTCAAAAAAATAAATAAAACAAAAAAGCACATCACAACAGACTGGATACATAAGCAAAGAAGACATACGCCTGAGCTCCTAAGAGATCCGCAGAGCAGTAAGGCAAAGCTACTGTGGTGCCTGTGATGAGATATCACACCGAAGGAGCAAGGGCGAGACGGTGACTTCCAGGGCTCTGCCTGCCTTCTTCCTCAGTGACCCCGTTACAATCAGCTTGACTCTTCTGACCTTGTCCATATCTGTGCCAAAAGTCATTGTTTTTTTTTTTAAATAACTGCCACACTAAACGTGCTTGGTCAGTGTGTGCTGAAGAGTTAGTAGCTACTACTCAGCCTAGTTTTTTTTTGGAGATGGAGTTTTGCACTTGTTGCCCAGGCTGGAGTGCAATGGTGCCATCTTGGCTCACTGCAACCTCTTGGGCTCAAGCGATTCTCCTGCCTCAGCCTCCAGAGTAACTGGGATAAAAGACACCCGCCACCACACCCAGCTAATTTTTGTATTTTTAGTAGAGACAAGGTTTCCCCATGTTGGCCAGGCTGGTATTGAACTCCTGACCTGTGATCTGCCCACCTCGGCCTCCCAAAGTACTGAGATTACAGGCATGAGCCACCGTGTGCCTGGCCTGGTGCAATGGTTTTTTAAGTCCCCAAAGCCAAATCCGATTCCTCCCAGTATATACTGTCCCTGCATAGTGTCTTTCCCTCTTTTTTCTGCCAGTCCAGCCTCACTCCTTGAGTGTGGGAAGAAAACACCAACATCCGATCCAACCTTCAAAAGCAAAGGAACAGTCAAACCACACAATGAAGCTAAGGAGCACTGGCGTCAGATCTGTAAGTTTATTTGCTCAATGTACGACAGCTACATAATGACTCACATTCATGATATTCCATCACTGAGGAAACTGCTAAAGATGGTCCGTGTGTGAAATAATTCCTTAGAGAAACACGGAGCTGGAAAAATAATCACTGATTAGACCTTAAAAATAGTTCACTGCATAACATGACAAAAAGCACAAAGGCTCATTCAGAGAACGTGTTCGTTGTTCTCCGACACTGTAATAGTTATAATTTCACCATGACAAACACCAGACATTAAGATTAAGCTAACACTGGTGTTTCTTTTGCTCCCCCCCTTTTAAAAACAAAATATATAACTGCATGTCACTATAGCAACATCCAAAACAGATCAATTTGTTACAATCACTATTTGGTAGAGCAAACTTTACCCCCAAAAGGAATAATTAAATTAAAAACAAAACAAAACAAAAAAAACCTTTAAAAAATTTGAAGACTTAATTTTTTTGTCATAGGAATACATAACACCTACAGTATAAGTTAATCAATGTCAAGCTACTGTATAGAAATACAACACTAGCATGCACAATATTGTATCAATAGAGTAATGGAGGAGTAATCATTTCACTGGAGAGACAGTATCATAGGCAAGTGCATTTCTTTAAAAATAAAGAAAAGAAAAACCATTCAAGCTGCTTAAATATCAAGTCTCCCATTCCCTCTCCGTTTTTAGCCCTCAGGTGTGATTTTTTAATCTTGCATTATTCTAAAAAGCAGCCAGAGCCAAAGCTGAAATTTAAAGGAAAAATAGGTTTTGTAATTCCAGTAAATCATTTCCAAATGCTACAAGGAAAAACGCAACACTGCTCACTGGACAAGAAGATAAATTAGGGAAAGCCCCACCTACCCCGCCCCCCTCCCAAAATCGTTTCCTCCCGTGGCAATGACTGGAGGTGCCTGTAAGAGGCACCAAAGCGGCAAAGCTTTCTTCTGCTAGTTCTTCTGGTAGGCTTCAGTGAACTGGGACTTCTGCTCTAGCGTGAGGAGGGGGCCTTCTAAGGAAAGTCATGCTGGGTAAACTGTGCAATGTCACAGAGCACACTGAGTCTGTGCTCATCGTGCTTCTTCCATCTTCACTGTCACCTGCATCCTGCTACACATACTCAGTTCCTAAGTGTAAGCTCAGTTTTGGTATTTAGCAAAGCATCTGTCCGTTTTTCCTCAATTATTACTCACACTTCTTCTTGCCTAAATAAAACAAAGGAACGAAGAACACAAGTGTGCTATCATTACACGCCTCAGGAGTCTCTACTGCCACTGACCTGATGAAAAACTGGATGCACACTCAGGCCATGTTAACGGCTAGACAGATTTACCTGAAATGAGAATGAGGGACTCAGGGGGGACCGAAAACAAATGGGTGGAAATAGCAATGTTGTTTCCGTCCATTCCGAATGCGCACTGGCTGCGTGAGACGAGCCGATCTCCAATTTCTATGCCTTTTTCATTAAAAAGAACAACTATATAGAGAGGAAAAAGTTCTGGTCAAATAGGAGTTAAGTGTTCGTTCTCTGGAACAGTTTTAGTCTATCTTCCTACAACAATGACTAGGGGAAGGAGTGTCTTCAGGGAGGAAAAACCAGCACACTGACAAGGCTCCCAAAATTTGACAGAATGGTTATGGATATAGCTCTTCCTTTGGGTTTTTCTACCAGTAGGCTTCTAGCACCTGAATTTTCACACACTGCACCACAGACCTTCTCCAGACGCCTCTACGACCCCACAGCTTCTCCACCCAGCTGCGCCCGCCAGCACGAGGGGCAGTGGGAACCGCTCCGGTGCAAAGTGGACGACGGCAGTGTGATCCCTGAGGAGGGAGCTGTGGCAGCTTCGGAAGCGGGACGTTCTCTGAAAATACCAACACGATCCATGACATACAGACCTGAATTTTCTCTTTTTGTGGCGTTTCATGTTTCTCTCAAGAGGATAATTTTGATGGTGGATTTATGCTGAGGAAAGGAGGACCAAAAAAAAAAAAAAAAAAAAAATCCCACAGCCACCTGCCAAGCACCTATTAACCAAAACCTAAAGTCACTTTCATTCTCCTCATTTAGCCTAGGAGACCGATCAACAGCAACACCAACCGGATAAGGCTGAAAACGGATGTTAAAGCCCAGACAACTAGCAAACCAAAGGAAAATACACAATCGATGGCTTGATGTCACATACGGCTGTCATGTAGAAATACTGTCAACTGCAATTTAGTGTTAATACCGTCGACTAATCAGAGACTTCGGAAAACTGCCAAGGCCTAAACCGCAAGGATCCACGAGGCCTCAGGTTCTAAGTCTGTCGGTCTGGGGTTTACACTATTCCATGTCTGCAGGCTACACCCTGGAAAACATGCAGAGCCAAGACAGATGAGATAGAAAGTACCCAAAATGAGAGACGAGAGCGTATGTACATAAAAACCCTTACTGGAACCACAGAACTTACTGGATGAGGGCCATTCCTCTTTTAAGTTTTCTTTTCATCTGAAAACCCTATCTCATAGCAATAAGTTAAATTAGAGACAGACAGCTCCACTTGCATGAATCTACAGAACAGTCCAGACGCCAGTGTGAGGCTGCTATTCCAATACCAACACAGCTAGCCTGACTTTCCACTAGTGGTATTTTGGCAAAAATGTCAAAGAGGCGATCAAAGACAGGACAGGTCGTGGGTTTCTCCCTGGGAAGGTCATCCCTCCCTTTCCCTCCCCCACCCGACCCCCAACTCATGGGAAAAAAATAAAGACTGCAGTAGTAGCATCCGCGTGCGCTGCCAGTCCCCCTGGGGCCTTAATTGTTGCCTTCGCCGCCGTCGTCGTCCTGCTGGTCGCTCGTCCAGAGCGTGAGGTTGTCGCGGAGGAGCTGCATGATGAGCGTGGAGTCCTTGTAGGAGTCCTCGTTGAGGGTGTCGAGCTCGGCGATGGCGTCGTCGAACGCGGTCTTGGCCAAGTGGCACGCTTGCTCCGGGGCGTTCTGGATCTCGTAGTAGAAGACGGAGTAGTTAAGAGCCAGGCCTAATCGGATGGGGTGGGTGGGCTGCATGTGCTCTTTGCTGATCTCGTGGGCTTCGCTGTAGGCCTTCTCAGAGGACTCCACCACCGTCGCCCTCTTCTCTCCGGTGGCCACTTCGGCCAGGTAGCGGTAGTAGTCCCCTTTCATCTTCAGGTAGAACACTTTGCTCTCGTACTGGGTCTCGCTGCAATTCTTGATCAGGTAGTTATCCAGCAGGCTCAGCACGTCCTGGCACACCGCCTCCAGCTCCTTCTCTATCTTCTCCCGGTACGCGCGCACCATCTCTATCTTCTTCTCGTTGCCGTCCGCGGACGTCTTCTGCTCAATGCTACTGATGACCCTCCATGAAGAGCGGCGTGCCCCCACCACGTTCTTGTAGGCCACAGACAGGAGGTTTCGTTCCTCATTGGACAGTGGCTCATTCAGCTCTGTCACCTGTCGGGAGGAAAGGACAGAGCTGTTATGGTACAGATGGTGTCCACTGGGTGACTCGTCTCTTTGGGCCACTACAAAAACAGAGCTCTCGGCTGAGTGACTTGATGAACAGAATGGCGGGGAGAAGGGGGCTGGAGGTGGAGCACACGCGAGGGAGAGGAGAGTGTGGTTGGATCAATGGTGTCTGAACCCCGGCTTCCTCCCTAGAAAAGGACATAGGCCTATCACATGTGTTCCACAAAACACGACAGTCTAGGTCTTAGATGAGAAGCTTTTATCTAAATCGCAGAAGGCCAACTGCTCTTTCATGTAATATTATATCCATGCACCAATCCTAAAGACTGTGAGTACAGATGGGCCAACTCAGCATTTTTTTTTTTTTTTTTTTTTTTTTTGGAAAACACACTGACAAATTCCTCCTAATCCTGCCCTGTCTACTAAACTTCAGTCCCATCCCTTCCGGATGAGAAAATACTGAGTCAACTTCAAGCCGACTTTGGAGAAACAAGGAGGCCTTTCCACTCGTATGCTAAGAGCACGTGCGTTCTAAACCTCAGAGGGCATGGGACTGAGTCCGATCACTGCAACGCTTTAGCAACCCAGGAAATGCATGTATTACATTTGTGGCAATGGGAGTGTATGACTACACACAACTACAACTAGCAATACAAAAGAATGAGGCGAGCGCAGCCCTCCGAGCTGAGCAGGGCAACAGGAATCAATGCTTCTTCCAAGCCGGGCATTCCTCAAGGTTCCCGCCCTCATCACCCCCAAGACTAACCACCTTAAGAAAGCTAAAGTGGCAGATCAAACTAATGTTGCATATATTTATGAATACAAATAACTGCTTATAATAAAAAATTTCAGTCAATAATACTAACTTTATTTACCTGATTTCTATAGTATCAGAGTAATATATTATTACATTAAGTATTTGACAACCATATGAAATACATTCTTCTTATTTTTTGAGACAGGGTCTCTCATTCTGTCGCCCAGCCTGGAGTGCAGCGGCATGATCACAGCTCACTGCAGCCTCAACCTCCCCAGGCTCAGATGATTCTCCCACCTCTGCCTACTGAGGAGCTGGGACTACCGGCACACACCAACTGGCTGGGGATGGGGAGAGAAGAGGAGAGAAGAAAAGTGGTTACTCCCTGTCCCAAGTCCCCCCTCTTCCCTGTGTAGATGAACCACAGCATCTGTATAACATTATATTACATACAGATACCAAGCGTAGGGAGACAGAATCCAAAAAGATCTGCTAAACTAAGACTGACCAACCCATAGCCCACGGGAGGCATGCAGCCCAACACACATTGTAAACTTTCTTAAAACACTGAGATTTTTGGCCGGGTGTGGTGGCTCACGCCTGTAATCTCAGCACTTTGAGAGGCCGAGATGGGTGGATCATGAAGTCAGAAACCCCGGTCTCTACTAAAAATACAAAAATTAGCTGGGCGAGGTAGCCTGTAATCCCAGCTACTCGGAAGGCTGAGGCAAGAGAATCTCTTGATTCTTGGTGGGGAAGGCTGTGGGGGCAGAGGTTGCAGTGAGCTGAGATCACACCATTGCACTCCAGCCTGGGTGACAGAGTGAGACTCCGACTCAAAAAAAAACAGATTTTTTGTGAAAAATTCTTTTTTTTTAGCTCACCAATTATTGTTAGTGTTAGTGTATTTTATGTGTGGCCCAAGACAATTCTTCTTCTAATGTGGCCTAGGGAAGCCAAAAGACTGGGCAGCCCTGTACTAAACTCCTGGGGAATGGGGGAACTGAGGTACCAGGAGACTTTTCCCCCCTATGTTTGAATCATTTATGTTCAGTATATTAGTACATGCCTGTAATCCCAGTGCTTTGAGAAACCAAGTGGGGAAGACTGCTTGAGGCCAGGAGTTCAAGACCAGCCTGGCCAACATCCCCATCTCTATTAAAAAAAATTCTTTAAATTATAAATGGGGGTATACTTGGCAAAACTGGATACAGCCACTAATTCAAGCAGCATCTACTCAGAGATAATTAAATCAAAACATAAACCAAATCATGCTTATTAGTTTATGGCAGGCAATTCATTTTTTGAATGAACTGATCAGCAAATGGGATACACTCAAATATTCCCTAAACTGATTAGCAGTGTTTTTAAAAGTTCACCTTTCCCTAGACATTACTGACGCTCTGTTTTAATGCTGGAGAACAATGTTACCCCTACCAGCTGTGCCCTCAGTGAAACAGACTCAAAAGAGGGGAACACTAGGGGTGGGTTCAGAGCAGAAGGAAGCCAGGAAAGCAATGGTCTGCTCTACCACCTCCTGCGCCCCACCCTTCTGCAAACACTCCTGCTCCTGCATGCATACACACAGGCACCTCGTGCCTCATTCTGCACTCACTGTCATCCAGCAGACCGAAGTCACTCCTGCTGTGTCCACAAATAACTAAAAGACTGGGCTTTTCCCAGTTCCATCATTTCCTAAGTAATCCTGGGGACAAGCCACTTCATTTCTCTGGGCTTTGGTTTTCTTATCTGCACAACGGGGATTTCTGCCTCTTTCATAAGGTATACAGGTATATCACACAAATAAGAAAGTCTTTTTTTTCTTTTTGAGACTTGGTCTCACTCTGTTACCCAAGCTGAAGTGCAGAGGCACAATCACAGCTCACTGCAGCCTCAAACTACTGGGCAACCCTCCCTCCTCCGTCTCCAGAGTAGCTGGGACTACAGGTGTGTGCCATCATGCATGGCTGATTTCTATATCTTTTTTGGGGGGGGGGGGCCCGGGGGAGCAGACAGACTCTCAAAAAGACATGGTCTCACTCTGTCACCCAGGCTGAAGTTCAAGACACAATCTGGGCTCACTGCAACCTCCTCCTCCCAGGCTCAAATAATTCTCATGCCTCAGCCTTCTGAGTACCTGGGATTATAGGCATATGCCACCATGCCTGGCTAATTTTTGTATTTTTAGTAAAGATGGGGTTTTGCCATGTTGGCCAGGCTGGTCTCAAACTTCTGGCCTCAAGTGATCCACCGTGCCCAGCCTATGGCTGATTATTTTTCTTTTTTGAGACAAGGTCTTACTCTGTCACCTCAGCTGGAGTGTAGTGGCACCAACTTCGCTCACTGCAACCTCGGCCTCCCAGGGCTTCAAGTGATCCTCCTACCTTAGCCTCCTGAGTGGCTGGGACAAAGGCACATGCCACCACACCCAGCTAATTTTTCTATTTTTCTGTAGAGACAGGGTCTTGCCATGTTGCTTAGGCTGGTCTTGAACTCCTGGCCTCAAGCAACCCACCTACCTCGGCCTCCCGAAGTGCTAGGATTACAGGTGTGAGCCACTGCATCCAGCCATTTTAAAATTTTTAGTAGAGACAGGGTCTCACTATGTTGTCCAGGCTGGTCTCGAACCCCTCAGCTCAAGTGATCCTCCCGCGTTGGCCTCTCAGAGTGCTAGATTACAGGTGAGAGCCACTGTGCCCAGCAAAGTGTTCCTGAAAAAGGAAAGTGCTACAGAAATGCGAGGAACTAGTTTTAAGAATACCCTGAATAATTTTCCTTCATTTTAGTTCTCACCACAGGGGATGTCTACATTTCCTACCTAACGATCTCCCAGCTCATCTTCCTGTATCGAGGGTCTCTTCTCTGTTTCACCCTCTTCTCTATTTTAAGCGGAAACTGCCTTAGCTGCCTCACATTACTTCCTTTCCAAAAACCCTAGTCCCATACAGCCTGAAAAAAACTGCTCTGACTTGGCTTTGGAAGGAACTGAGCCCTTGGGCGCTGCCGGCGCCAGTGTCTGGCATACCTCCCCGAGTGTGCGGACACTGAAGACAAACCCCTCATGACTGCCTCCAGTGCAAGGAGAGGCCATTGTACCGAAGGCCACAGAGATCAAGTTCTGGCCTTTCCCCTAAATCATGCTGTCCTTATTTCAAGGGCCAAGAACTATTTAGAGCTCAAATTACCTCACCAGTCCTGGGGGGAGCTCTTCCTGCTTCAGATGAAGTCTCCCTGCAGAGCCCAGAGTGGTCATCTGTACTTATGTAAAGTCTGTCTAGTTGTCCCCAAACTGGAACAAGCAGATCATGAAATGCCAGTATCACCTTTAGATACAGTAGCTCGACCACATTTGGAACACGTCCAGATGTTCTCTGCCAGTGAAAAACTAAGTTAGAGGGAAACCCTTTAGCTCTAAAAAGTCTGCTCAAAAGAAAGGTTGTTCTGAACACCTTAAATCAGAATTTTAAAAAATTATTTAACCTTTAGATCCAAATTACTTGCATGAGAATTAATCTGTTATTTTTAAATTAAAATAAGAGATCCTCACCATACTAGTTTTAAAGGTGAAAAGATAACTTTTTAAAAGAACAAAAGTTATTCTAATAGTGTCTAAAAAGATTTAATCAAGGCAGAATAACTATTCGATGTGGGAATATAGGGATCTGTATCATTTGGGAAGGGAGGTAACATTTTTCAAAAGTGATTAAATTTGTTGTTGTTTTTTTAAATAGAGACAAGGTCTCACTCTGTTGCCCTGGCTGGAGTACAGTGGTGTAATCACAGCTCACTGCAGTCATGCCACAAACTCCTGTGCCTCAGCCTCCAGAGAAGCTGGGACTACAGGCATCCACCACCACACAGCTATTTTTGTATTTTTTGCAGGGACCAGGGTCTCCCTATGTTGTCCAGACTGGTCTCAAATTCCTGAGCACAAGTGATCCTCTAGCCTTGGCCACCCAAAGTGATGGGATTGCAGGCATGAGCCATCATGTCCAGCCGCCTTCTTCTTTAAAAAAAAAAAAAAAAAAAAAAAGGGGCTG
>PVKV010007286.1:61452-89720 GCA_004027835.1 Alouatta palliata
CGAGGTCAAGAGATCGAGACCATCCTGGTCAACATGGTGAAACCCCGTCTCTACTAAAAATACAAAACTTAGCTGGGCATGGTGGCACGTGCCTGTAGTCCCAGCTACTCGGGAGGCTGAGGCAGGAGAATTGCTTGAACCCAGGAGGCGGAGGTTGCGGTGAGCCGAGATCGCGCCATTGCACTCCAGCCTGGGTAACGAGCGAAACTCCGTCTCAAAAAAAAAAAAAGACTAACTGTTGAATACGGAATACCGACCTTTCTCTCTCACTACCTTCCCTTCAGGCTTTATTGTTTCCCTGCAAGGTTCATCGAGACCCAGCAACTCCGTTCTTTCTGCAGGTATATCATGCCTTGTCCTTCCACTACGCCATCCCTAAAACACCCAGACCAATCCAACCACCTACCGCTCCCACTCTCACAGCCAAGATTTAGGTGAGGGAGGGGAACACTGAGACAGAGAACTAGAGGTTGAAGTCAATACAAATCACCTGGCAATCCTAGGTTGCTGTGGGCCACCTCCTCATAAAGGAACGTGACCTTTAGTTAAGCCTATCTTAAGGGCTTTGCTCCAAAGCAGCTGCACCTATCTCTGCCTTGTCAAGTGCCAACGAAAGCTGCTTCTTCCCTTCCATGGATTCCCACTGGTCAGGCTATTACATTCTTATGTTCTCCTCCCTCCCCTACTCTTTTCCATTAACATACAGTGAAAGTTAAGGTTTAAAATAAATAAATGATGCATTTCAATCCCACCTCTTCCTGGTTCTTTCAAAATCAAGGTTCTGCAATTAAGACTACACTTGTTTCCATTTCTTCAATCTTTCATTCCCTCCTCAAAGGTAGTGATGACCCTACAGAGTCATCACTGTCTTCCCACCCCCGGTATCCAGTGCTCTTAGACTTCATCGTAAGTATGAGCTCACAGAGGCATCTAACCCTGATGACCGCTCTTTGCTGAGGCTCTCCTCCCCCTGGTTACCTTTCATTCCTGGTCTTTCCTTCCTCACTCCAGTCACTACTTAAGTGCCCACCACTCCCTAGCGCTTCATATCGTGATACAGAGGCTCCATTTTTCTCTAGGTGGCCTTTGTTCTGCATGGTTTCAACACACATGGATACAGAGAAGACTCCCACTTGACTGTCAGTTCTACCAGGGAAGAGGATATTATATTCTCCAGCTGTGAGGTCAGCCTGGTTATTAGTAGATCCTAAATGTTTCTTTGCTTACACTGTGCCAGGCACTGTTCTAAATGCCTTTCATATTGACCTGTAGCCAAGTTAATTTGCCTTCACTTAAGTGTTTCCTCAAACTCAGTGTAACAACTGAATTCATCTTTTCCACCATTTTCTCCTCCTCTTTCATCTATCTCCAGCCACCCATTTCTCCCTCTCCCATCTGCCCTTGCCTTAAGACTAGACCTGACCATCTACTCATCAGCCTCCCCTCGCTCTGCCTCACCATCTACTCAGTTTCCACACTGCTGCCTGGGGTCTCTCTAGACCAAAAATTAGATTATAGTCCTCTTTAGCCTAAAGAGACTCACCATGGCTTAAGAAGGAACAAACTCCAGAAGGCCCTTCATGAGCTGGCTCCTGTTAACCTCTTTCAACTCATTTCTTGCTACTCCCTCAAAAGCATACCACCACAGCATTCCCTGAATGCCACCAACAGGGAATAAGCAAATCATGCCACCGATTCTCCTTTTCCATCCTGAAACTAAGCATCCTATGCCCTCTGCCTGGCTATTCCTTCCTCTAACCTCTCCCCCTCACTCAAGCGCTCAAAACACACTGTTTAGGGATCACTTCTTCTAGGAAACCCTGCCTGATGACCAGTGGGAACTTGCCATCCATCTCCAGTTCCACAGCACTCTGGGTTTACCTCAATTTATTTTGTGGAATGAGATCCCCACAGATGTTCAATAGTATTCCCATCACAACTGTATCTTTCCTAGGACTGGAGATCAGTGTCATTCATTACTTCCACCTGCCTAAAACGTCTACAAAATATTCAAATGTTTACATTCAAATACTCAACTGTCTGCCACGGTGACTCACGCCTGTAATCCCAGCACTTTGGGAGGCCAAAGCAGGTGGATCACCTGAGGTTAGGAGTTTGACACCAGCCTGACCAACTTGGTGAAACCCTGTCTCTACTAAATATACAAAACAATTAGCTGGGTGTGGTGGTGCGCGCTGCTCAGGAGGCTGAGGCAGGAAAATCGCTTGAACCCGGGAGGCAGAGGATGCAGTGAGCTGAGATCGCGCCATTGCACTCTAGCCTGCGCAGTAAGAGGGAAAATCCGTCTCAAAAAACAACAACAAAAAACACTTAAATGTCTACAAAAATGTCTTATACACAATATAAAAAACTAGCATCTCTTTTCTTCCTTTGATCTTCACCCAAATCCTCAAAACATGTTTCAAACTCCAGTTTGCAAATTTCACGTAAAACCCTATTATTCTGGTTTTTATTTGCTGTACAAAAGGTTTTCTATTCCTCCCAGATCTATCTCTTTTGAGTGATGTATCTGCTTCCATTCAGTTCTGAACAGCATCCTCATGCCTCCTGGCAATATCTCTCAGACTCCAACAGCAAAACTACAGCATTTACCTCGTGAAAAATCTCACCAGGCGCGGTGGCTCATGCCTGTAATCCCAGCAGTTTAGGAGACAGAGGCAGGTGGATCACTTGAGGCCAGGAGCTCGAGACCAGCCTGGCCACCATGGAGAAACCCTGTCTCTACTAAAAATACAAAAATTAGCTGTGCATGGTGGCGCACACCTGTAATTCCAGCCACTCAGGAGGCTGAGGCTGAATATCACCTGAACCAGAGAGGCAGAGGTTGCAGTGAGCCAGTGGCGCCACTGCACTCCAGCCTAGGCAACAGAGCCAGTCTCTGTCCCACACAAAAACAAACAAACAGAAAAATCTGAAGCTCTCCTTTGTTAAATCATATTTTAAAAACACACTGCAATCATGGTATGTTTTCTGAAAGAAACCGGATCACACTTGTATTGAGTAATATATCTTGCAACTGTCCTGAAGGAAATGTGTTCTTCCATATTTCAACCTAGATGACACACCACCACCTCAAGGTTAACCAACGGAAAAAGTATTAAATATGCAGCAGTTTAAAAGGATTTTCCATGCTTCTGCAAGCAATGGAACATATGCTAAAATTAATTAAGAGATCAACTGAGACAACGGCTGGTATCCACTTTACCCATGACCTTTTTCTAGGAAAACAAAAAAACAAGAGCCTTAGACTTTTTTTTTTTTTTTTTTTGACAGAGTCCATGGCCCAGGCTGGAGTGCGGTGGCACGATTTCAGCTCACTGTAGCTTCTGTCTCCCTGGTTCAAGTGATTCTCATGCCTCAACCTCTGAGCAGCTGGGATTATAGGCACATGCCACCAGGCCCGCTAATTTTTGTATTTTTCGTAGAGATGGGGCTTCACCATGTCAGCGAGGCTGGTCTCAAACTCCTGATGTCAAGTCATCTGCTCACCTCAGCCTCCCAAAGTGCTAGGATTACAAACCAAGATCCTTAGACTTTGAAAAAGAAAAATTTTAAGGCAAATTAAACATTTCCACCTTTAAAATTGGAAGACTACCACTTTATAAAACTGTTGTGAAATTAAATGGGAACAGTATATAAAAATGCGTCCCAAAGTAAACGTCAGTAAACGTCAAACTAATTACAACATTTCATCTAACAGTGTGTAATTTAAAAAATCCCAGCACTGTGGGAGGCTGAGGTAGGCAGATCACAAGGTCAGGAGTTCAAGACCAGCCTGGCCAATATAGTGAAACCCCGTCTCTACTAAAAATACAAAAATTAGCTGGGCATGGTGATGTACACCTGTACTCCCAGCTACTCGGAGGCTGAGGCAAGAGAACTGCTTGAACCTGGGAGGTGGAGGTTGTAGTGAGCCGAGACTGCGCCACTGCACTCCAGCCTGGGCAACAGAGCAAGACTCCATCCCAAAAAAAAAAAAAAAAAAAAATCTTTCTTCCCAAAGATTTTAGTCTGTGCACAAATTTAGAGAACAAATGTAAAAAAATTCATACCAAAAAGTACCCCAAGTTTTCCATTGCGGTCCAGGTGCTCAGCTTAACTCATCTCAGAACTGCAACTGCTCAGTAAATAATGGTACTGATTTAAATTTTTACCACAGATATAAACACTTGCTAAAGTGTTTTGGTCATTATTAATACACGCACACACACCCCAGATGATGAACAGCAAAAACGAAGATCAAAATGCAACAGGTTACCATAAAATGAAAATAAGTAGTTATAATTCACTCAGAAAGTGTTTTTGAGAATCTATATGCCACAGCTCTAAATAGATGTCGGTAGAAATATATTCTATGTAAGTTTTTAAAATTTAACCTGTTTGATAGCTCTGTTTGAAATTTTGCCATATTGGTTTTCCTTCCTCAATAAATACATCAAGTTCCAAAAATCTAAACTCTTTTTCTACAGGACCAGCAAACGATGAAAAACAAAAATACGAGGCAGGTGGATCACTTGAGGTCAGGAGTTTGAGACCAGCCTGACTAACATGGTGAAAGCTGGTCTCTATTAAAAATACAAAAAATAGCTGTGTGTTATGGTGTGTGCTGTAGTCCTAGCTACTCGAGAGGCTGAGGCAGGAGAATCACTTGAACTCAGGAGGCGGAGGTTGTAGCCAAGATCACAGCACCACTGCACTCCAGCCTGGATGACAGAGTAAGACTCCATCTCAAAAAAAAAAAAAAAAAAAAAAAAAAAAAAATCAATAAATCAGCAGCATACTCACCTAAAAATCATTAAATTGGTCAACTCCACACTTTTTTCCTTTTCTTAAATACAGAGCTGGGGGTCTCACTAGGTTGCCCAGGCTGGTCTCAAGCAATCCTGCCTCAGTCTCCCAAAGTGCTGGGATTACAGGGTGAGCCACTGTGCCCAGACTAATTCCACACTTCTGAACATAGATTCAAATTCAAGCTATCTTGGCCTAGACAGTGTATATTTTATTCATATATATGTATATATACACACACACATACAAACACACACAGATACATACACAAACATACACATAGTCATACAGTATACTGCCTTTTTTAAGGCAAAAACTATTTTTTAAGTGCTTGGCAAGCAACAAGGGCAAACAAAAGCAAAATCAGTTGACTCACATAGTCCCCAACAAATCAACTGGATGTTAGCTCTTTTATCAGACTAGTGATAATGGCCAAAACTGATACAACTGTTTAAAAAAGAAAAAGGAAAAAAAGGCAGCAAGAAAGGGTCCAGAAGAGTCCTGTAATGACAGCAGGACTCTCCATAACCCAGAGGTGTCGCACCATCTTTTTCCAACCCACTCATGACCCACCCAGGCTTCCGTCCCCCTCATGCGAGTAAAAGCTAATGGGAGGCCAGGCTCGGGCCGCAACTAAAGGGAAACGCTTCTCTTAAAATCGGGGAAAAATGAGGTTACCTGCCATCAGGATTAAATGCTTTAAGCAAGAAACTACACCTGAGGTTGCCAAATGTGACTATAAAGAGATTCTGCTTGTAATTTGAGCATCTGTGGTAAATAAGGGATAATTTTACATAGATAAAAAGCCATGGCCAGGCCCAGTGGCTCACACCTGCAATCCCAGCACTCTGAGAGGCTGAGGCAGGCGGATCACCTGAGGTAGGGAGTTTGAGACCAGCCTGGCTCTACTAAAAATACAAAATTTAGCCAGGCATGATGGTGGATGCCTATAATCCCAGCGACTCAGAAGCTGAGGCAGGAGAACCGCTTGAACCCAGGATGGGGAGGTTGCAATGTGCCAGGATTGAACCACTGCACTCCAGCCTGGGTGACAGAGCGAGACTCTGTCTCCCAAAAGCCATCTCCCAAATTGGTAAATAATCCCTGAGGAGGCCAGAAAAGCAAGAAAATAGAGATAAAAGATTGGCCGATATGCCGAAAAATGGTGAAGCTGAGTGTATAAGGGTTGCTGTATTATTTGTCTGTTTGCAAGTTTCCATTAGTTAAAGGGGGAATAAAAGGGAAATCACTCAAAAGAAGCATAAGGGAGATGGGCCTTGGCTCAAATAAGCCAGCACTCAAGCCTACCCCAGCTTCAACCTCATTGTTCTTCCTAGAGGACAAAGGGTGATGGATGCCTTTTGAATTCTGAAACGTGTACGTAATACCTATTCAAACAAATTTTTCAAACTTTCGAGGAAGAATATCCTGTACTAGTGAGGACCTTAAACATTATTCTTAGCTGGTTTTCCAGCAATTCCACTCTTGGGTCTATCTTATCATATGAACTGTGCCTGACAGACACCAGATGCTCCCTGAGGTACAACTTGTTTATAGGGACGTTAACCTCATCCTAAGTGGAGGAGCTTACTGAATGCCTACCACTTTAGCACCATCGTTAAGTCAAAAAATCATCAGGTTAAGGCTGAGTGTGGTGGCTCAGGCCTGCAATCCCAGCACTTTGGGAGGCCAAGGCAGGCGGATCACTTGAGGCCAAGAGTTGGAGATCAGCCTGGCCAACATGGGGAAACCCCATTTCTACGAAAAATACAAAAATTAGGCAGGCATGGTGGTACGCGCCTGTAATTTCAGCTACTCGGGAGGCTGAGGCAGGAGAATCACTGGAACTCAGGAGGCGGAGGTGATAGTGAGCTGAGAATGCATCACTGCACTCCAGCCTGGGCAACAGAGCAAGACTCTCTCAAAAAGAAAAAAGAAAAGAAAAATCGTTAGGTTCAACCATCTCAAATCAGGGACCACCTATACCCACATCAATATTATTTACAAATGTAAATCTGGAAACAGCCTAAATGCTAAGTTAAAAAAAATAATTACATTATGACATATCCACAGGATTATTCAGCTACTGAAAATAACGACACAGTATCACTGAAATGACATCACGTGAAAAAGGCAAGGTGCAAAAGAATATAAACTGTAGAAAAAGGCACGATGGAAATATCCCTGCATGTGAATTATGGTGATTGTTCTTGTCATTTTCCCCCGAAATTTCTAGCATCCTTAAGGCCACCAACATTTCGGTCTTCAGTAGTCAATCCCACTGCTGACAGCCTTCCAAAGACCACAGACTCCCTTAAACGGGCATGGCATTCCAGAATCCAAGACGTTCCAGAATAGTGCTTCCCTACCCACTTGTCCATACTAGCTTTCCTCGCCTTGGAATGTCCTTTTCTGTTGTTCGTATTCTACTGTCTTGTTCATTCTTCTTGCCTTTCTGAGTAGGGTCATTTTTTCAATCTAGCAGGAAAAATAACTTTCAGCCATAACTTCTATGACACAGATACAAGACGCTATTAGGGTATGGTTTGCAAACAGTAACATCTATCCTCTACAGCAGGGGTCCCCAGTGGGTCCGTGGCCTGTGAGGAACCCGGCTGCAGAGTTACCCATTGCTAGAATTACCACCTGAGCTCCGCCTCCTGTCAAATCAGCGGAGGCATCAGATTCTGCAATTAGTGCCAACACTACCATGAACTGCGCATGCGCGGGATCTAGGCTGCCCGCTCCTTATGAGAATCGAATGCCTGATGATCTGTCACTGTCTCCCATCACCCCCAGATGGGACCATCTAGTTATGGTAAAACAAGCTCATGGCTCCCACTGATTCTACATGACAGTGAGTTGTATAACTATTTTATTACATACTACGATGTAGCAATGACAGTGCACAATAAATGTAATGTGCTTGATTCATCCCCAAACTATTCCCCCTGAACCCCCACCCAGTTCATGGAAAAACTGTCTTCCTTGAAACTGGTCCCTGATGCCAAAAAGGCTGGGGACCACTGCTTTCTAGCCTACCCAGGCCAGATAGGCCCTCACATTAAAACATACTGCCAGTGGAGCATGGCGTCATCTGCACGGCTGCTGCAAAGACGACATACTGCTTCATGTTACACTGCTACAAAAGGAGCACTTACTGTACACAAACAGTCCAAAATTCAAGCTGATTCTTACAGTCTTAAAGAACCAGCACCAGAGGCAACTTTGTTTCCCAGCTCTGGGTTTTTTAAATATGGTAGCTTAAGAGTCATATGAGTAATTCCTTTTAGACAGCTCAAGAAATGTAAATCGTCTCTATGGCTTCAAAAGAAACCTGGCTTTTTAAAGCCTTCCCCTCGCTCCCTTAGCCGTTCCTCACTTTCCTGCCCACGGCAGCTGCTCTTTATACTCAACTTGCAGCAGGTTGGGGGTGGATCAGCGACTCCTCTTCAGCTACAATCATTACATGTTCAGCTGGTCACTGCTATCACTGTCATACTCCCAGCTCGGATACCCCTGCTCAGAGGAAAATTGGGTACTTGGGTCCCACTCATCAAGATGGGCTTTAGATCTCTCCAAAGACAGGTACCCTTCCAAAGGTTAAGAAGACCAAGAGTTTATCTGGAATAATTTTACTCTTTTAATGTTATGTTAAAAATCTATATATGTAAGAACACTCTCTTTCATATTTATTCACAACCAAAAAAAAATTTTCTTTTTTTTTTGAGATGGAGTCTTGCATGTCACCCAGACTGGAGTGCAGTGGTGCGATCTCAGCTCACTGCAACCTCTGCCTCCCAGGTTCAAGTGCTTCTCCTACCTCAGCCTTTCAAGTAGCTGGGATTACAGGCATGCAACACCACACCCAGCTAATTTTTATACCTTTAATAGAGATGGGGTTTCACCATGTTGGCCAGGCTGGTCTTGAACTCCTGACCTCAGTGATCCGCCTACCTCCCCGCCTCCCAAAGCGCTGGGATTACAGCCGTGAGTTACTACGCCCGGCCCACAACCAAAACTTATGCCATGTAGCACATATTAGTAGTAGTTAACTCAGGTGAAAAAAAAAAAAAAAAAATCTGTAGGACACACACTTAACAAGTGAAATGCTGGGAGCAATTTAGCTAAGACTTCACCAGTTCCTTACACAGAAAGAAAAGACTCACACATATGGTCTTTAAGATTTACAGTTTTTATTTTTTTCTACAAAATCATGGCAGCAAACCAATTATTCATAACCATTTACCTTAAAACTAAAGCTTTCTTTGGGACATTTTTTTCTTTGTTTTGAGATAGAGTCTTCTTCTGTCACCCAAGGCTGGAGTGCAGTGGCAGATCTCAGCTCCCTGCAAACCTCCACCTCCCGGGTTCAAGCGATTCTCCTGCCTCAGCCTCCCAAGTAGCTGGGATTACAGGCACATGCCACCACACCTAGCTAATTTTTGGTATTTTTAATAGAGACGAGGTTTTACCATGTTGGCCAGGCTGGTCTCGAACTCCTGACCTCAGGTGATCCATCTGCCTCAGCCTCCCAAAGTGCTGGGATTACAGGCACATGCCACCACAGCCCAGCTGATTTTTTTTTTAAATTTTAGTAGAGACGGGTTTTCACCATGTTGGCCAGACTGGTCTTGAACTCCTGACCTCATGATCTGCCCACCTCAGACTCCCAAAGTGCTGGGATTATAAGCATGAGCCACCGTGCCAAGCCCAGGGAATTTTTAAAATCAGTTTTTATATAACTAATTTTCTACCACTCAAATTTATAAATTCATTTAGCAAAATGTCAACATTTTCAAGATTTCCACAAATGCCAATTTTAAGTAAAATAATATGGTTCGGTAGTTAATCAAAATGATAGCTGACACCTAAAATGGAATTTGGGGAAGGAAACAGAAAAATAATTCTGAGAGGAGAGGTCGGCTGTAAGGCAGCTAGTATTGGTAGCCTTTATAGAAAGGCAACCTTTAGCCGACTCATAATTACAGACTGGGCTGGGTGTGGTAGCTCACACCTGTAATCCAGCACTTTGGGAGGCCAAGACGGGCAGACTGCTTGAGTCCAGGAGCTCAAGACCAGCCTGGACAACATGGTGACACCCCGTCTCTACAAAAAAAAAATATAAAAAATTAGCCAGGTGTAGTGGCATGCACCTGTAGTCCCAGCTATTTGGGTGGCTGGGGCTGGAGGTGAGGTCGAGGCTGCAGTGACCCATGCTCCAGCCTGGGTGACACAGTGAGACCCTGTCTCAAAAAACAAAAAACAAACCAAGCAGCCAAAGGCACACATAATTACAGACTGGAATACCTGCTGAAACACTAAGGAGCTCTAAAAACAAGGCCAGGAAAAGATCATGTTTTATATCACTTAAAAGTGATATTGCTGTTTGACTATTAAACATAGAACGTGGTTCTTGAGGCCGGGCTCAGGGGCTCACACCTGTAATCCCAGCATTTTGAGAGGCTGAGGTGGGCAGATCACCTGAGGTCAGGAGTTCCAGACTAGCCTGGCCAACCTGGTGAAACCCCATCTCTACTAAAAGTACAAAAATTAGCCTTAAGTGGTGGCAGGCGCCTGTAATCCCAGCTACTCAGGAGACTGAGGCAGGAGAATCACTTGAACCCGGGAGGCGGAGGTTGCAGTGAGCCAAGATCAATCATGCACTGCAGCCTGGGTGACAGAGTGAGACTCTGTCTCCAAAAAAAAAAAAAAGGTTAGGACTGGTGATATTGGGAGTGAGCAAAGATGGGAAAAGTAACTGTCATTCACTCCAATTCAGCTCCTGGCAGCCAGAATGTGCTGAATGTCTTATGCTGGCATCCCATCAGCTGAGAGCCTCATGCTCCAACAGCTCCCCACCAGTCTCAGCCCTGCATCGTGCTCATTAGGAAACTACCACCACACAGGGGGCAAATCCCTGATGATAAAGCCAGCCGTGGGGCTGAAAATGAGCCCCAGCAACACTAGCAAAATTTCCATAATCCCCAAAGAGTTAATGGTTTGCTCAGATTTCAAGTAAATTGTTATTTATTTGGGTGAACATTACACGGCATTTAAGTTCCATAACTTTTTAAGTGGAAATACACCACAAACTTAGCTCAAGCTAATTCCCTTTTCTTCAGTTCAGACGCTTGAAAACGAAGACAAAGGGACAGACAACGCTGGCTGTGAGCTGTTGTGGCCACCCCACTATCGACACATTCCTGAATCGGTAATGGCATGCTGAATTCCAGCCGGCTGTAGTCCAGACCAGCATCACTCTTTAAAAATAACCACTTTCTCATTTCTTGAACACAGGTGATGGCAGCACAGCACTGTGAACGTACCCAATGCCACTCGACTGCACACTTGACATTTTACGGGACCATGTTCAAGTTATGCTATGCGACTTTTACCTCGATGAAAACACAATCGTTTTCTCCACTCTTTTCAATAATCTAGAGATTGGCTTAATATATAAGGCTTCCCTGAGTGCAACAGATGAAATCCTAACCAAGGTCTGCAGTTAATCAAGGACTGCAGTGAGGATGAACATTTACCGCCATGTTGTATCTCAGTAGAATTCAAAAGACACATAGGAGATTTCCAAAATTATCAGAAAAAGCACTTAATATCCACTTCAGTTACTGTGAAGGCTAACACATGAAAAGCAAGCTGTGTGATCTGTAGTCTTCCCAACCCCAAGAAGAGAACAATTCAAGCCACATGACTTAGAATAATGGTTGGCAGAACTCCACCTCTGAAGAGTCTACAGAGGTTCCATTACTCCATTAGCGATAATGGCTATTGATCTAGCCTCCTGGAAGAGCTAGAGGGAAAAATGGAATGTTTAAGATAGTAAGAATTTTCAAGTCCATTGATCCCACTAGGAAAGATTTAGAAAAACTGTGATAGTCTTTGCCCTCCCACGCCTCGATGAGTTAAACTGCTTAATCCAGTAACTTCAACAAAATCAGTAGCCCTGAACCTTCCCCCACCCCCAGGCAAGTACCAGTAGCCTACTTAAAATATTAACTTCTCAAGAGACTATTAAAAGCCAAAGGACAAGACAGTATTGTCTAACATCTCACATGTAGGAACCAGCTAGATGTTCACTCTCCTTCAATACGAGACTAAACATCTGTCTTAAAAGGCCTAACGTTCCTCTTTCTTTCTTTTCAAAATACTGCACAATAGAGTATTTCTGTCCTGGTTACCTACGTAGAAAGAATTACCTTTCTGCACAGACCCTAATAGTTTTAATACGAGGATAATTTCATTAAATGCAAATATATTTTAATCCTTCTATCAACAGGATGATTTTTGGCCTTAAAGGAGAGCTCACTTGAATGGTAAGACTGGGTTCTTTCTCTGCAGTTTCCAAAATTCTCCATGATGACTTTTATAAACAGGAGGAAAATGTCTTAGGTACCTGCCATTTTGGAACACTTATTACATTTCTTATCGAATCCGCACAACTTTTTCAACTACTGTCCCATTTTACAGATGAGGAAAATGAGGCACAGAGCCTATTATTTCCTTAAAAGTCACAGGAAGCACATTTGAAAAAAGGTTTTTATTTTACAGATTGTTCTTTCCTGCATACTGGAAAGGAGCAGAAGCACAAATCTAGAAAAAAACAAACTTCCCATACCTTGACTTAAAAGGCTTTGTTAACAGGTTCTCATTCCCTAATAGTAACTGAAAATGACTCAGTAGAAAGAAAGTCATTTTTTTAAGGTTTTTATTAAAATCTGCCAAATTAATTATCTGAAAAAAAAAAAAAAACCCTCAAGGATACATCCCATCTCTGTACTGTTATCATAAAATATATTCTTGCTTAAAATTTCTACTTTTATTCTATCATTGCCCATTATTTGAAATAAGTGAGATGAATGTTTAAAAATATAAAAAAGCATCTTATAAACTTTTGTGAGAAAGCCAGCAATAGGGGGAACAAGGCCTAGCTAGAGGTCACGGATCTGCATGTCTAAGGGTAAATGAAATCCTTATTTTTTGGACTAATTCTTATCTGGTGGAGTATGAAGTGCTCGATTCCACCTAGCTTATCGGCTAATTTCTGCATTACCTTGGATAAATGCCATTTGCACACTCCCTACCAGCCCTTAGGTGCATTGCAGCCTCTGTGTCATTGTGTGTGACATCACTTGGTTGCTATGGATATAGGTGCGAGGTCACTCGCTTTCCTGTGGAACTAGAAATATGGAAAAATTAGAAGAGTCTAAATAACACGAACTGAAGATATTTCCAATACTGATACCTATTAGCAGTGCAACTTACATCATTTGAGCATTAAAACCTTAGAAGACAGAGACTGTGACCACAGCAGTATCCCCAATTTCAGAACCAATTCTATTCTTTAATAAGATAACAACCTTTCTTTGTGAATATGGCTGGTTTAAATATAAAGGTATCAGCAGCGTCCTCTTTTGAGAACCGATTAAGTTATTCAGGAATTGATTTGTAATATCAATAATGCTTCATTTAAAAGCTGTAACATGCAAGGTACATACACTTTAGCATCCACTTCACAATGGAAATGCATTTGAAAACCTTTGTTACATAAGGCAGGAAGTTAAATATTAAGATAGTGGGCCCCCCCCCCCGAAATCATTAATTAGATTAATTTTCTACCTTTCATTTCCTAATGTTCAATACTTCCCCCTCCTCTAATATCACACTGGTTGACAGCCCATTAGATAAATGTGGTGCTACTGACAAAATGGTGCAATACAGGGAGGAATCTGCAACCCAGACAAAATGCGACAACTGGAGATCAGTATTCTCTTTTCATCAGCATGAAGATGTACTCGCTAAAAAAAAAGCCTCAGATGCATCTAACAAAAAAAAATTTTTTTTAAAGACTTTTTCCCCTTTAAAATAACTCCTCCCAGCCTCCACCCAGTCTAGGCTCTCTGCAATATGACAAATGCAGAATCTTCTGGAATGACTTGATACTGCCTCTCACCACCGCTTTGTTTGCACTATCAGATCAGACAGAATATTTTCCCCCCAACTTATAGGAATTTCAACAGACGCGTGCCTGTATGCAAAAAAGAAACGGCATATGTCACAGATCGAACCAGTCAGCTACATTCACCACCTTTTATTTTACAGGCAATACCTACCCTTTTTGATACAAAAACATTAGGGGATAAGATGGAAATGACATGTTGAGAACGATCAATGAAAACGCTAGCGAGACAAACGTTCCCCCTTCCTAAAAGCCGGAGGACTTGCTTTGGGGAAATGGAGAAAGAGGAGCCTTTTGTTAAGAAAAACGTGAGCAAGGTGGTTTCGATTTTGCACCACAGGGCTCAGGTTTTCAAGAGACCCTACACGATGTTCCTGGGAAGGTTCTCAGGGATCTGTCGGGAGAGACGGTGGGGAAGATTTTGGGGGGCTCGGGAGGCGGAAAACCGGGAGACCTGCTGAGTGAATGGGAAAGGCGCCGCCCAGACACCAGGGAGAGAAAGAGGAACCGCATCCATGCGGTTCCCCGCCCCCACGCCCAGGCTGGGAGGAGGGGGGAAGTGGGGCACAAAGGATGCGCACGGCTCCCCGCTAGGGTCCCTTGCACCCCCAGAGCCGCGGGGGCCGGAGACCCCGCTCCCAAGTCCAGCCCCGCGGGACCCCGCCCCGGCCCGCGCCCGCCCAGGGCCTGAGAGGCAGCGCCGCGGGGCCCCCGGGACACCAGCAGACGCCGCGTCACAGCCCGGGTTCCCGTCGCCTCTCGGGACCCTCCCCAGGACCCCTCAGTGAGCGAAACGGGGCGGTCACCCCGCCATCGCGACAGGGCGATGAAGCCCTGGGCCTTCCACGCCGAGGACCGCGTCTCCGGAGAAGCAGGGAGTGGCGGGGGAGGGGAGGAGACACTCACGTTCTTCATGGCCGCGGCCATGTCGTCGTAGCGCTCCGCCTGCTCGGCCAGCCGGGCTTTCTGCACCAGTTGCTCGCGGTCCACCATCTTCGCGGAGCTGGGTCGGGCCGGAGAGAAAGAAGGACACTGGGGGGGCCTGGAGGGCTTGGAGGGCGCGGCTGGAGCCCAAGTGGCGGAGGGGACCGACCCACGGAGCAAGCGGCTGAGGCGGCGGCTGCGCGGAGGAGTCGGCTGGAGCTGCGACCGCGGGACCAGGCGCGAGGCGGCTGCGGCTGCTGTGCGTGCCACGGACGGACAACCCCCTGCGGTCCCGCCCACGCTGCGTGACGTAACAGTCCCCGCCCACCCTCCGCAAGCCCCGCCCAGGCCCCGCCCGGGCCTGGCCGCAGTTGGGGCTCCCTGCTCCCCAACTCGGCTCACTGCGCGTCTTTCGGGCACCCTGTCCTTTCCCACTGCGCCCTCACGCTTTCCTTTATTCCCTTCACTCCAAAGTTCCCTCGCCCCAGCTTCTCCAGACGCCCCCTTATCCCTTCCCCTTGAGCCCTCAGCCACTCCATGCCTCCGACGTGTGGGCCCCTGGGAGTTGTAGTTCAACCTGCCCTGGGCTGTGGCGTTGGGGAGACCAAGGACAAAGGACCGGTCAAGACTACAACTCCCAGCGGACATAGCGCGCAGGCACAGGAGGACGGGCGAGGGGGATTGGTTCGAAACCCGAGGCCGCTGGGGACCCCTGGCGGGGATCAGGGCTGCATCAGTCCCTGCGAGTGCTGATTCACCGCCCCGCCCCAAATTCTACGGGAAATTACGAGAGGAGCGGGTAGGGGCCTCAGTCCTAGACCCTGTTTCCGAGATCACGTAGTAGATCGTGGTGTGGGAAGGACAGGAGGCGCGTCCCTTGTAGATACAGACTCTCAGTGTGGTGCCTGCCCGCGGGATGGCTGAATTAAGGAGCCAGACACGGGACTGTCACCTCCTCCCCCAACGAGCTTCTGCTAACCCCCCCACCCCACCTTGAGGTTCTTGGGCCTGACTAGGTGAAAACAAATACCGGCTGGCCACACTGGTTGGTTTCCAGAAAGGATGCAGCTGTCTGCTGGCTGACCCTGGAGAACCCCTTCTTCCTCTCTAGGGTGGAGTACTAAAGATTCAGTTCAGCTACCAGGAGCCTACTCCACGCCTAACTGGGCTGTGTCTAGGGTTTGGTTGTCCAGCCTTCTCTCCCCTCCTAAGACATACATACATAGTGACGTCACACTGATATATTCTCGTTCATATGCTTCCCTTTCTTAATATTCCACGTAGCTTGCAGATACCGTAGTTTTTTTGCTTTGTTTTGGTTTTTGTATAGACAGGGGTCTAGCTTTGTTGCCCAGGCTGGTCTCGAACTCCTGGGGTCAAGCGATCCTCCTGCCTCGGCCTGCCAAAGCGCTGGGATTACAGACGTGAGCAACCATGCCTGCAGGCCCCATACTTTTGACTGCACATTTTATTTACTTTATTCAACAATTATCTATGAGAAGCTACCGTGTTCCAAGCCCTATTCTGAGCCACGAGGTACAGTAGTGAACAAAACAGACAAAAATCCCTGCCTAAGAAGATATGTAGAGTATGCTGGAAGTCAATAAGAAGTAAGCTTTGGCCAGGCGCGGTGGTTCACACCTGTAATCCCAGCACTTTGGGAGGCTGAGGCGAGTGGATCACCTGAGGTCAGGAGTTCAAGACCAGCCTAGCCAACACAGTCAAACCCTGTCTCTACTAAAAATTCAAAAATTACCTGGGCATGGTGGCGGGCGCCTGTAATCCCAGCTACTCAGGAGGCTGAGGCAGGAGAGGTTGCGGTAAGCCAAGATTGCATGGCTGCACAATCTTGGCTAGAGCGAGACTCCATCTGAAAAAAAAAAGAAGTGACCTCTCATCTAAACCGTAAAGCCATGTTAACATATCAGAGCTGTTTGCAGACAGAGTTGCGAAGACAGCAGAAAACTTTCGTTCTCTGAGCACTAGAGAGAAAGGATTTGGTTATTAGGGTTCCTGATTTCACAGAATTATTCCAGGGTTTATGTGTCAGGGTGGTGACTTCCCACACCGAAATGACGCTGGTGATGAGTACATCTACGGCGAGAAATTCGATGACCAGAACCTCATCCTGAAGCATACAGGTCCTGGCATCTTGCCCATGGCAGATGCTGGACCCAACACAAACGCTTTCCAGTTTTTCATCTGCACTGCCCAGACTGAGAGGTTAGATGGCAAGCATGGTGGTCTTCGGCAAGGTGAAAGAAAGCATGAATACTGTGGAGATCATGGAGCGCTTTGGGTCCAGGAATGGCAAGACCAGCAAGAAGATCACCATGACTGTGGCCGGGCGCGGTGGCTCATGCCTGTAATCCCAGCACTTTGGGAGGCCGAGGCAGGCAAGATCACTTGAGGTCAGGAGTTTGAGACCAGCCTGGCCAACATGGTGAAAACCTGGCTCTACTAAAAGTACAAAAATTAGCCAGGCATGGTGATGGACGCCTGTAGTCCCAGCTACTCAGGAGGCTGAAGCAGGAGAATCACTGGAACTGGAGAGGCAGAGGTTGCAGTGAGCCAAGATTGCACCATTGCACTCCAGCCTGGGCAACAAGAGTGAAACTGCATCTCAAAAAAACAACGAAAAAGATCACCTATTCAGTAATGTTAGGGTGAAGGGATAAAAAAAAAAAAAGAAGATCACCATTGCTGACTGTGGACAACTCTAATAAATTTGACTTGTGTTTTATCTTAACCACCAGACCGTTCCCTCTGTAACTCAGGAGAACGCCTATCCACCTGATTCGCTCCCAGTATCCTATAATCTTTGTGCTCTTGCTTCAGCACCCTTTGGGTTCCATGATTCTCTTATTCCCTGCCATGTCTGGCTAGATTGCAGAATTAAGTTTGTGATTATGAAATAATAACTAAATAACAACAAAAAAATCAATAAGAAGTGAAAGATAAAATAAGAAACATGAAGCGTGCATGAGACTCTGGAATGAAAGAGATTCCGTGGGGGAATATTGCTGGCTCTATGCCAGATGCTGGAGGACCCCTGTCCTCAAGGAATTCAGAGTGTGTTAAGCATTGTAAATATTTTGTTTAAAAAATAACTTCTCCCAGACTGCAAAGGAAGAGGTTCTGAAAAGCTTCTCCAGGGAGTTTGGTAACATTTCCAACCCAGCCTTTTTTTGAGACCGAGTCTCACTCTGTCACCCAGACTGGTGTGCAGTGGCGTGATCTTGGCTCACTTCAACCTCTGCCTCCTGGGTTCAACTGATTCTTCTGCCTCAGCCTCCCAAGTAGCTGGGATTATAGGCACCCGCCACCACGCCCAGCTACTTTTTGTATTTTTAGTAGAGATGGGGTTTCACCATGTTCTGGTGAGGCTGGTCGTGCTGTTCTCGAACTCCTGACCTCATGTGATTCACCCACCTTGGCCTCCCAAAGTGCTGGGATTACAGGCGTGAGCCACACACCCAGCCCAACCCAGCCTTTAAAGGACTGTAGGATTTGAGAGCAAGCAGAAGCACAGTTAGCAAGACTCAAAGGCAAGTTCCTCCTTGATTTATTGATTTATGTACTTATTTTCTAGAAATGGGGATCTCACTACGTTGCCCAGGCTGGAGTGCAATGGCACGATCATAGCTCATTGCAGCCTCCAGTTCCTGGGCTCAAGTGATCCTCCCACTGCAGCCTCCTGAGTAGCTGGGACTACAGGCATGCACCACCACACCCAGAAATATTTATTGACAGGCAAAGAATCTGATGTATCTGGTGTCTGCTTGATGGGTAAGGGGCTGGGGATAGAGTCATGGGCCAGAACGGCACTGAACGGCAGCCCCAGGAGTTAAATTTTTATTCTGAAATTAATAGGAGGCCTGTGAGAGATTTTAAGAATGGCAGAAAATGATCAGAGTTGGGTTTCGTCTTCTTCATCATCACAATTGGCTGCTCAGTGCTCAGCACAGCACCTGGCACATGGTAAGTACATAGAGCATAGGAAATAAATAAATGAACATGGCCGGGTGCGGTGGCTGACTCCTGTAGTCCCAGCACTTGGGGAAAATGAGGTGAGTGGATCACCTGAGGTCAGGAGTTTGAGACCAGCCTGGCCAACATGATGAAACCCTGTCTCTACTAAAAATACAAAATTAGCCAGGCATGGTGGTGGTGGTGCAGGCCTGTAGTCCCAGCTAGTGGAGAGGCTAAGGCAGGAGAATTACTCGAACCCAGGAGGTTGAGGCTACAGTGAGCCAAGATTGCACCACTGCACTCCAGCCTGGTCAACAGAGCCAGACTGCATCTCTGAAAAGAAAAAAAAAAAAATGAATGTGGCTATAGTCTCAGCTATTCAGGAGGCCAAGGCAGGAGGATTACTTGAGGCCAAGAGTTCAAGACCAGCCTGGGCAACATAGCAGGACCTCATTTCTACAAAAAAAAAAATTTTTTTTTAAATTAGCTGGGTGTGGTCATCCCAGCTATTTGGGGGGCCGAGGCTTGAGCTCAGGAGTTGGAGGCTGCAGTAAGCAGTGATCACGCCACTGCACTCCAGCCTGGACGACAGAGCAAGACCCTGTCTCTAAAGAAAAAAAGAGAAAGAAAGAAATGAATGAGGGAAGAAAGGAGTGCGCTTTAGGGAGACTGTGCTGGCAGGAGGTGGAGGAGATGGACTGAGTGGGGAGAGAGTCTAGAAATAGTTTTCTCCCCCTCCTCCAGCAGAAGATCTGGCCCGGACCCTCTTCTCTTACCACACCACCCAGCAAAATGCGAGCCTGCTGCTGAATAAACCCTCCCACTTCCTTCTGTCTCTTGTGTGAGTGTTCGCCAAATCATTCCTCTTCCTTTCTCTTCCTCCCTGCAGGGCCGGCCTGCGCATCCTCCGGCCTGGGCATCACTAGTCCATGGGAGTGAGCCCGACCCCCAACCTAGGTTGTCCACATGGGGCTTAAACGTGTCCATGATTCAGGGCCAAATGTTAAATCTCGGGAACTTCCTGGTCCATTTCAGGCTACCTCTCTGACCTCTCCACCTCAGTTCCTTCCCCCAACGATCTAATGCACAAAGAAAAAAAGAAAAAAAAACCCAGCTCAGGCCAAATCTGTTTGGGAAAAAGTAAAATCAAGCAGATGCAAAGAAAAGGGTGTTTCGCAGCCAAACAGGAATGACATCCGCAGCCTCCACACGGAGCTTCCCCTCCAATGGTGCAGGGGAGAGTGGGCCCTGCCTTCCTTTCCCTTTTGATTTTGCAAGGCTCTCGGCTTCCAGCTGCAGCTGCCCACAGGTCCTGGCTGTTCAGAGGGCGGCTTCAGAGGCATGATGACATCACAAAGAGCAAATGGCTTCAGATCCTGGCTTCCTCCTCCACTGCCTGGTAGTGCAGAAAGAAAACTGAAGCAGGGACGTTAAGAGCTAGCATTCGGGCTTCTGCCTGGCCCTCCCCCTGGCTCTGCGTGCAGGACCCGTCCCCTCTCTGGGTCTAATTTCCCCACCTTGAAAACCAGAAATTAAACTAAAAGAGCACTAAGTTTAAGCACCCAGCTGTGATGAGTCATAGTTCTAGATTCAGCATGTTCTTCTTCTGAAATAGAAGCTACTGGCATTTTTTTTTTTTCTGAGATGGAGTCTCGCTCTGCTGCCCAGGCTGGCTGGAGAACAGTGGTGCGATCTCGGCTCACTACAACCTCCGCCTTCCAGGTTCAAGTGATTCTTGTGCCTCAGCCTCCTGAGTAGCTGGGATTGCAAGTGTGTGCCATCATGCCCAGCTAATTTTTTTTTTTTTTTTGGTGGAGTCTTGCTCTGTCACCCAGGCTTGAGTGCAGTGGCACGATCCTGGTTCACTGCAACCTCCGCCTCCTGGGTTCAAGCGATTCTTCTGCCTCAGCTTCCCGAGTAGCTGGGATTATACATGCCCACCACCACACTCGGCTAATTTTTGTATTTCTACTATAGACAGGTTTTCGCCATGTTGGCCAGGATGGCCTCAGACTCCTGACCTCAGGTGATCCACCTGCCTTGGCCTTTCAAAGTGCTGGGATTACAAGCGTGAGCCACCACACCCGGCCTCATCCCTGTTTTATAAGACAAGGAAGTAGAGACACAGAGAGGCTATTTGATCAGCCGAAAGTCACACAGCTTCCCTGTGTATCAGCTAACAGTCTGAATTCAAACACAAGCAGACCTCCTAGACTCTTAGCAGCGAAGGCACCATTTCCTGTCCAGGATCTACCCTCCTTGGCATCTGCTCAGGAAAGGCGTGAAAAACCTGTCAGAAGGGCACCCTCCATCCCCTTCTCCAGCACTGGAGGACATGACCTTTTAAATGCATCCTCTCCGACTGCATTGGCGGACACACAGGCCAGCCAGGGACATGACTGTCCTGCTGTTTCTGTGCAGTCATAAATCACCGCAGCCCCATCCCCTAGCTTCTGGCTTCCTCTTGCGGCTGGAAAGCTCTCTGATTCGTGCAGAGGCAGCAGCAGCAGCATCTTCTGAGGCCAAGCAGCAATGCTCCCCGCCCTGTCCTCTGGGAACACTTCCCCGTCACTGCCTTAGCAGGCTGGCCTGCAGCAGGAGCAAAGAATGACAAGGAAGTCTCTGCAGCCTGCCTCTTTTCCTGAGGATCTCCGGCCAGTGGAGGAGGCATGAGCCCAGGAGGTAGAACCCACAGGTTGAAGCCCTGACTTTGCCATTAATCTTGCTGGGTGACCTTGGTCAAATCACTTTGCCTCTCTGTGTCTCAGATTATACATGTATAAAACAGAGGAACCAGGTAGATGCTTCTTAAGATCTTCTAGTTTATAGCAACAGCTTTTCAACTAACATCTCTGTCTCAGCCTCTTTCCATCCTCCCCAGTGAAAGATCCAATACATCTTTTGTATCCTTTTGAGACAGGGTCATGCTCTATCACCCAGGCTGGAGTGCAGTGGTGCAATCATAGCTCACTGCACGACCTCCTAGGCTCAGATGATCCTCCCATCTTAGCCTTCAGAGTAACTGGGGATACAGGTTCACACCACCACACCCAGTAGAAAAAATGTTTCTACTTTTTTTTTTTTTTTTTGTAGAGATAGGTCTATGCTTTGTTGTCCAAGCTAGTCCCAAATTCCTGGGCTCAAGCAATCCTCCTGCGTTGACCTCCCAAAGTGCTGGAATTATAGATATGAATCACCACACCTGGCCAATCTGGGTTTTTTTTTTTTTTTTTTGAGACAGAGTTTTGCTCTTTTTGCTCAGGCTGGAGTGCAATGGCACGATCCCGGCTCACCAAAACCTCTGCCTCCTGGGTTCAAGCAGTTCTTCTGCCTCCGCTTCTCAAATAGCTGAGATTACAGGCATGTGCCACCACACCTGGCTAACGTTTTGTATTTTTAGTAGAGATGGGGTTTCACCATCTTGGCCAGGCTAGTCTCGAACTCCTGACCTTGTGATCTACCTACCTAGGCCTCCCAAAGAGTTGAGACTGCAGTTGTGAGGCATGAGCCACAGCGCCTCGCCTTTTTTTTTTTTTTTTTTTTTTGAGGCAGACTCACTCTCTGCCTAGTCTGAAGTTCAATTATGTGATCCTGGTTCACCACAACCTCCTCCCGGATTCAAGCAAATTCTCCTGCCTCAGCCTCCCAAGTAGCTGGGATTACAGGTATGTGCCACCATGGCTGGCTAATTTTGTAATTTTAGTAGAGATGGGCATTCTCCATGTTTGTCAGGCTGGTCTCGAACTCCCGACCTCAGGTGATCCGCCCACCTCAGCCTCCCAAAATATTGGGATTACAGGCGTGAGCCACCGTGCCCAGCCTCAGTCTGGGCTTTTTCAAAAGCTGTTCCTTGTGCTGGAAACTCCTTCTATGCCCACTCCCATTAGACCCATACCTCCTCATCTTTCAGACTCAGACACTGTGAGTTGAACTAACCTTTCTCTCCTCGTTCCCCATAGGCTCTCCTGCCATGTTCTCTAGAGAAGGGCCCAGACCAGCATGTTACACTGAGATGTGTATGAGTCTGTCTTCCGTGGGGTCATATTCCTTGAAGACCTGGACTCAGTCTGAGCCATCTCTGATCTCCAAGCCTAGCATGGAGCCAGGTGCTCAGCAAAATTGTGTTCAATGAAAGAGACTGTCTGCTCTAAGAAGGGAATCAGGCCAGGCAAGGCACGGTGGCTCACACCTGTAACTGCAGCACTTTGGGAGGCTGAGGTGGGAGGATCACGTGACCCCAGGAGTTGGAGGCTGCATTGAGCTGTGATGGTGCCACTGCACTCCAGCCTGGGCAACAGAGTGACACACTGTCTCAAAAAATTAAAAAATAAGGCCGGGTGTGGTGGTTCACGCCTGTAATCCAAGCACTTTGGAGGCCAAGGCGGGCGGATCACCTGAGGTTGGGAGTTCAAGACCAGCCCGACCAACATGGTGAAACCCCGTCTTAAAAAAAAAATTAATGTTAAAAAAATAATAATAATTTTTTAAAAGGAGGACAGGTGTGGTGGCTCATGCCTGCAATGCCAGCACTTTGGGAGGCCGAGGGAGGTGGATCACTTGAAGCCAGGCGTTCAAGATCAGCCTGGCCAACATGATGAAACCCCATCTCTACTAAAAATAAAAAAATTAGCCAGGCGTGGTGGTGCATGCCTGTAAACCAGCTACTTGGGGAAGCTGAGGCAAGAGAATCTCTGGAACTCAGGAGGCAAAGGTTGCATTGAGCTGAGATCATGCCACTGCACTCCAGCCTGGGTAACAGAGCAAAACTCCATCTCAAAAAAAAAAAAAAAAATTACCTCGACAAGGGATTGTGTGTCACCAAAAAAAATGGGCCACTGTCTCAAAGAGATAAGCCATGTATTCTCAGGAGGGAGAAGAGCCTGGGCTGCAATCTTCTCCCAAAACTCAGCTGTGTGAACGTAGGCCAAGTACTTTACCAAGCTAGAGCTTGGGTTCCCCTACTGAATCTTAAAGAGAAATCTGTACCATGCCCTTGGAATCGAACTATGAAATGAACAGCAGTATTCTTTGACTTGGTAGAAGAGTCTGGAATGTTTTGGTACTTGGAATACCAACAGAGGACAAATAACTCATGGGGGACCCACAGTGACGGGGATGGTGGCAGCCTGTGGTTTTTCTTGTGTGTGTGTGTGTGTGTGTGTGTGTGTGCGTGTGCATGTGTGGTCTCCCTTTGTCACTCAGGCTAGAGTGCTGTGGTATGACCAGGGCTCACTGCAGCCTTGACGTCCCAGGCGCAAGAGATTCTCACACCTCTGCCTCCCAAGTAGTTGGGACTACAGGTATGCACCACCGCTCCCAACTAATATTTTGATTTTATTTATTTATTTATTTTAGAGACGGTGTCTTGCTGTGTTGCCCAGGCTGATTTCAAACCCCTGGTCTCAAGTGATCCTTCCACCTCGGTCTCCCAGAGTACCAGGATTACAGGTGTGAGCCACCACTGATGGCTATTTTTCAGAGGACTCCAAGTGGCAGAGAGCCCATCAATTTCAGTTCAGTTCAAGGAAGCGATTTCTCCATAAGCTGGAGCTGTCCAGCGATGGCAGGGGATTCAGGGGCAGAGACCACCACTCATGGGTGATGCTGAGCAGTGGTCCTCAGCTTAGCTGTGCATCACATCCCTCCACCACTTTGAGGAAGCTGATCTAGAATAGAGTACCAGACCCTAGACACAGTGGGTCAGCGTCTCCAGTGCTGAGAGGTCTGAGGATCTGTATGTTTTCAAATCCCTCTGGAGGGTTTGTGCACCACCAGTGGTCGGCAGATGTCACCTCAAAAAGCCTTGTCAACTCTGAAGGAGGCCAGCCTGGATTGCCTGAAAAGGAGGGAAAACAGCCAGGAGGGGTCCCGGCAGCCAGCTGGGAGGGGTGCAGGAGCTGGCAGTTTCTGGTGTTGGCCGTTCTGCCGAGTCAGCCCAGCACTAATGCTTCCAGAGTGCAAATCCCATTTAGTCATGTAATAGGAATGCCAGTGCTGACACAGCAGGCAGACAGGAGCCCAGGCTGCACCGGGGCAGGAGGTAGGCACAGACATTCAGCCCCAAATTCTTGCCCTGAGCCTGGGGACAGCAGGGGCAAAAGGCACCAGCTTCCACAGAGTCAAGATGACTCAGAGGCATGGACCCTGCAGTTCTTTCTAGGTTTCAGAGTCAGCCAAGTGCCCTTCCCGTCTTCCTGGAGTTTGGGAGTGCTAAATTGGAAAGGACTGCAGAGAAACTCCAGTTTGTCCAGAGTGGAAATCCCTTACGCAGCACCCCATCTCCTTCTTCTCAGCCCTTCCTAGCACACCTCCAGACACAGGCAAGTCACCATTTCCAGAGGTCCCCTTTCCACTGCAGGAGGGACAGCTCTCATATTCCCAGAACCTTCTGTCCATGCTTTTTTTTTTTTTTTTTGAGACGGAGTCTCGCTCTGTCGCCCAGGCTGGAGTGCCAGTAGCAAGATCTCAGCTCACTGCAACCTCTGCCTCCCGGATTCAAGCGATTCTCCCACCTCAGCCTCCTGAGTAGTTGGGATTACAGGTGTCCACCACCATGCCTGGCTAATTTTTTGTATCTTTAGTAGAGACGGGGTTTCATCATGTTGGCCAGGCTGGTCTTGAACTCCCGACCTCGTGATCTGCCCGCCTTGGCCTCCCAAAGTGTAGGGATTACAGACGTGAGCCACCGCGCACAGCCGGTGCTTTCTTATTCTACCCTTTGGGGTTAAAAGGAAAAGGATACACCAGACGCAGTGGCTCACACATGTAATCCCAGCAGTTTGGGAGGCCAAGGCTGCTGGATTGCTTGAGCTCAGGAGTTCGAGACCAGCCTGGTAAACATGGCGAAACTTCATCTGTACCAAAAATACAAAAACTTAGCTGGATGTGAGATGGTGCGTGACTGTGGTCTCGGCTACTCTGGAGGCTGGGGTAGGAGAATGGCCTGAGCCTGGGAGGCAGAGGTTGCAGTAAGCTGAGATCACGCCAGTGCACTTTAGCCTGGATGACATAACAAGACTCCACCAAAAAAAAAAAAAAAAAAAGAAAAGAAAAAGGATAATTTTCCTTCTCCCCAACAGCTTTTTTAAATTAAAAAAAAATTATTTTAGAGGCCGGGCGCGGTGGCTCACGCCTGTAATCCCAGCACTTTGGGAGGCCAAGGCGGGTGGATCACGAGGTCAAGAGATCGAGACCATCCTGGTCAACATGGTGAAACCCCGTCTCTACTAAAAATACAAAAATTAGCTGGGCATAGTGGCACGTGCCTGTAGTCTCAGCTACTCGGGAGGCTGAGGCAGGAGAATTGCTTGAACCCAGGAGGCGGAGGTTGCGGTGAGCCGAGATCGCGCCATCGCACTCCATCCTGGGTAACAAGAGCGAAACTCCGTCTCAAAACAAACAAACAAAAAAAAAGATGGAGTCTCACTCTGTCACCCAGGCTGGAGTGCAGTGGCAGGATCCCGGCTCAGTGCAACCTCCACCTCCCGTGTTCAAGCAATTCTTCTGTGTTAGCCTCCGGAGTAGCTGGAACTACAGGCATGCACCACCACACCTGGCTAATTTTTGTATTTTTAGTAGAGATGGGGTTTCACCATATTGGCCAGGCTGGTCTCAAACTCCTGACCTCGTGATCTGCCCACCTCAGTCTCCCAAAGTGCTGGGATTACAGGCATGAGCCACCGCATCTGGCCTTCAGCAGCTTTTAAAGATGACACCAGATACAAAAATTAGCCGGGCATGGTGGCGCACACCTGTAGTCACAACTACTCAGGAGGCTGAGGCAGGTGAATCTCTTGAACCTGGGAGGCAAAGGTTGCAGTAAGCTGAGATCTCACCACTGCACTCCAGCCTGGGCGCCAGATAGAGACTCTGCATTGAGAGAGAGAGAGAGAGAGAGAGAGAGAGAGAGAGAGAGAGAGAAAGAGAGAAAGAGAGAGAAAGAGAGAGAAAGAGAGAGAAAGAGAGAGAGAGAAAGAGAGAGAGAGAGAGAGACCAGCATGTGTGAAGCCTTTTGTGCTCACATTGGACACTCCCCAAGCGTGAAGAGTAGGTTTTCATCACATGCTTTTCTCCATCCATAATGCCTGCTGCTGTGCGATGGAAATGGAAAGATGACAGGTCACCGATGGCCACGACGTGGGGTGCTGAGCTGTCGACACCAACCCCTTTGAGAAATATGAGCCCAGAGCATTATGTAAGGCCTAAGAGCACCTCAGAATTAGTAAAGGTTTGGCCTCCAGCCCCAGGACTAGCAGCCCCAACCTAGGGGTGATCTACATAAAAGGCTGCCTTGGGCTCTGTAATGAATGCGCTATCTTCCTCTCCCTAAGACCCGGCCTCGGCCCCTATGACTCAGATGGTAGGAAGAAACAGAGGAACAAATGCATGTGCCCCAGACTCCTCTGGACAGTAGGGTTACGAGGTGACCTGTCCATTTCCCACAGCCAGTAAGTGGAGTTGCTGGGTTGTAAACCAGCTCTTGTGTTTCCTGTATTTCTATCCATCCAAAAGCAGCAGCCCAGTGGAGGGAATTTCTTTTTCTTTTCTTTCTTTATTTTTTTTTTTTAGACATAGTCTCTCTCTGTCGCCCAGGCTGGAGTGCAGTGGCGCAATCTTGGCTCACTGCAACCTCTACCTCCCAGGTTCAAGCAATTCTCCTGCTTCAGCCTCCTGAGTGGCTGGGACTACAGGCACCCACCACCAAACCCAGCCAATTTTTAATTTTTTTTAAGTAGAGATGAGGTTTCACCGTGTTGGCCAGGCTGGTCTTGAACTCCTACCCTCTAGCGATCCTCTTGCCTTGGCTTCCCAGTGCTGAGATTACAGGCATAAGCCACTGCACCTGGCCACAATTTCTTCTTTTTTTTGGCCTCTTTTCAGAACCAATGAAAGCAGGCCTCACTTACGACACACAGCTTTATTTACTTAGAGACAGGGTCTCACCGTGTTGCCCAGGCTGAAGTGTGGTGGCACAATCATAGCTCACTGCAGTCTCCAGCTCCTGGGCTCAAGCAAGCCTCCCACCTCAGCCTCCTGAGTAGCTAGGACCACAGGTGTACGCCAGCATGCCCGGCTGATTTTTTTTTTTTTTTTTTTTTTTAGAGATTGGGGGAGTTCTCACTATGTTGCCCAGGCTGGTCTTGAACTACTGGCCTGAAGTGATCCTCTTGCCTCAGTCTCCCAAAAGAACTGGGATTACAGACATGAGCCACTGCACCAGGCCACAGCTGGATTTATTTATAACCCCATCTACTGGAGGATACAGAGGAAAGTAGGTAGATGTGGGAGGGGACAGAGGGAAGAAGCAAATTATCTGCCCTCTCATGGGAATGAGGAATGTGGTCTCAGCAAGGGATAGGGTGAGTCAGAGCCAAGGCCCCGCTGGAGAAGTTGTAGGGAGTGCAGTTGCCAGGTGGACTGCCCAAGGCTGCCACCATCCATGCTGGATTCAGGAGCCCGGGACAGCAAACAGAACACTGGAGGCCTGGTTCCAACAGCGACTTGCTAAATAACCTTAAAGCAATCACTTCTCTTCTGTGGATCTCTGTCTCTCTCTGTTTTTATTTTCTTTTTTTTTGTTGTTTTG
>PVKV010007287.1:0-27626 GCA_004027835.1 Alouatta palliata
GGAAAAGGGGAGGGACAGCAGGGGGTGGGGAGTTGGGGAGGGATAGCATGGGGAGAAATAACAGATACAGGTGATGGGGAGGAAGGCAGCAAATCACACTGCCATGTGTGTACCTATGTAACAATCTTGCATGTTCTTCACATGTACCCCCAAACCTAAAATGCAATAAAAAGTGTATATAAAAAAAAAAAAAAAGAAAGACAAATAATCAATGCTATATTCTTTTGACACTAAAAAGAGTGTTGCTTTTATTTTCCATGTTGGGGGACTTGTGACAAGGGTTTGACAATCTTCTCCTAATCTTATTTATTTATCATTTTTATTTTTGTCACCCAGGCTGGAGTGCAGTGGCATGATCTCCATCTCAGCTCACTGCAACCTCCGCCTCCTGGGTTCAAACAATTTTCCTGCACCAGCCTCCCGAGTAGCTGGGATTACAGTTGCATGCCACCATGCTCAGCAAATTTTTTGTATTTTTAATAGAAATGGGGTTTTGCCATGTTGGCCAGGCTGCTCTCAAACTCCTGACCTAAAGTGATCCTCCCACTTTGGCCTCCCAAAGTGCTGGGATTACAGGCATGAGCCAGCACGCCAAGCCTTCCCCTGATCTTCTGTACCTGTAATGAAACCAATAACCTTTTGAGTCTTGGAAGAGGTTTTTCAGGATGCTGAATCTTCAGTGGTAAAATCCAGATAGTCCTGGGCATACCAGGACAGGCGATCACACTACTTCTAAATTAGGGAATCAACTTGATACACTACCAACATTCAATTCCCAGACCTCATTCATATTTCTCCATTTATTTTCATTTATATTCTAATGGACACTGTTTCTTCTTCCTTTTTGGTCCTGAATCCAGTCCAGTCCAGGATCATGTGTGGTATTTATGTGCTGTGCCATTTCAGTCTTTTTCATGTGGAACAGTTTCTCAGTTACCCCCTTCTTTCAAAATGCTGACAGATTTTTTTTGAAGTATAAACTGTGTTTATGTGATGCTTTCCTCATGATCAAACTGGAGCCATACATTGTGTAGGAATCCCATGGAAGTGATGCTATGCTGGTCTCAGGAAATTGCATCATGAAAAATCATTTTGCCAATGGTGCTGGCAACCTCACTCACTTGGTAAATTTGGTGTGAACCAGATTGCTCCACCAGAAAGACAGCATCTTCCAATTTGTAACTGATGGAAAGTGTATTAGTCCATTTTCACATGCTATAATGGACTATCTGAGACTGAATAATTTATAAACAAAAGAGGTTCAATTAACTCACAGTTCCATATGTCTTGGGAGGCCTCAGGAAACTTACAATGACAGTGGAAGGGGAAACAAGGTGCGTCTTATATGGTGGCAGGAGGGAGGGAAGAACTGCTACACACTTTTAAACTATTAGACCTTGTGAGAACTCACTCACTATCATGTGAACAGCATGGGGAAAACTGTTCTCATGATCCAATCACTTCCCACAAGGCCCCTCTCTTGACACATGATACATTTTGAGAAGAAATTTGAGTAAGGACACGGAGCCAAACCATATTATTTCACCCCGGCTCCTCACAAATCTCATGTCCATCTCACACTTCAGAACACAATCATGCATTCCTAATAGTCCTCCAAAGTCTTAACTCACTCTAGGATTGAACTAAAAAGTCCAAGTCTAAAGTCTTATCTGCCACAAGGCAAGTCTCTTCTGCCTACAAGGCTGTAAAATCAAAAGCAAGCTATTTACTTCCTAGACACAATGTGGGTACAGGCATTCCAAATAGGAGAAATTGGCCAAAACAAAGAGGCTACAGGCCTCATGCAATTCAGAAACTCAGCAAGGCAGCCGTCACATTTTAAATCTCCAAAATAATCTTCTTTGACTCTTATGTCTCATATCCAGGGCACCCTGATACAAAAGGTGGGCTCCCAAGGCCTTGGTAGCTCCGCCCCTACGGCTCTGTAGGCAACAGCCCCTGAAGCTGCTTTCATAGGCTGCTGTTGAGTGCCTCTGGCTTTTCCAGGTGGACTGTGCAAGCTTGTGGATGGATCTACCATTCTGGGGTCTGGAGGACTGTGCCTCTCTTCTCACAGCTCCAATAGGCAGTGCCCCAGTGAGGACTCTGTGTGGGGGCTCCAACTCCACATTTCTCCTCTGCAGCACCCTAGTAAAAGTTCTCCATGAGGGCTCCACATCTGGAGCAGTCTACTGCCTGGACATCCAGGCATTTCCATACATCCTCTGAAATCTAGGTGGAGATTCCTAACCTCAATTCTTGCCTCTGAGCACCCACAGGCTCAACACCACATATAAGCTTCTAAGGGTTGGGGCTTGCCCCCTCTGATGCCATGGCCTGAGATGAGACTTAGGTGGGGACACAGAGCCAAACTATATCAGGAAGATACTTCAAATCTAGGCCAATATTCTGCTTCTCCCCAAACCTTTACTCACCGCCTAAGGATCCATAGATTTATATGTGAATCAAGCACCATTATACTTGTCAAATGGTGAATTGTAAGCTATTTTCCCTGTAGCTTTTAGTTGTATTTCTACTATAAGGATATACTTTTTCTTCTCTTGCAGATGTTTGCTTTTTATTTATATCAGTATGGACTTGTGGATTTCCTTTTTGTTGTTGTCTTTTGTCTTTTTTTTTTGAAACAGAGTCTCACTCTGTTACCTAGGCTCGAGTGCAGTGGCATGATTTTGACTCAATTCAACCTTTGCCTCCTGGGCTCAAGCGATTCTACTGCCTCGGCCTCCAGAGTAGCTGGGATCACAGGCACACGCCACCACACTCAGCTAATATTTTGGTATTTTTAGTAGAGACAGGGTTTCACCATGCTGGCCATGCTGATCTCAAACTCCTGGCCTCAAGTGATTCACTAACCTTGGCCTCCCAAGGTACTGGGATTACAGGTGTGAGCCACTGTGCCCATCCATGGATTCCTGTTTTAATCAATGAATTTGTATTCTGTTACTATCATTATTTATTTCGGTACTCAAATTTTCAGTCTAGGGCCATGCAACCCTGAACGCTCCTGACCTTGTCTGATATCAGTACTCAAATTGTCCTAGATTTGGTATGTAAGATCCTCTGTGCCTTTTGACATATTTCCATCATTTTTTTGGCCCTCACTTTTTCTTGCAGAAGACATTTCAGGCTCACCTTGTATTTTTTCCTAATCTTTCTGGGAGTCAGCTATTCCTCTCACAAACTGTAGTTTCTTTTAGTGAAAAATGACATTGAGAAGCCAAAGTCTAAGGCTGGAGATGGGGCTCATGCCTATAAGCCCAGCAGTTTGGAGGCTGATGCAGGAGGATTGTTTGAGGCCAAAAGTCCAAGATCAGCCTGGGCAAGAGAAGAAGACTGCATCTCTACAAAAATAACAATAAAATAATAACCAGGTGAGCTAGCACATGCCTGTAGTCCCAGCTACTCAGGCAGCTGAGGTGGGAAGATCGCTTGAGCATGGGTGTTTGAGGTTGTGGTGAGACAGGATTACACCATTGCACTTTAGGTGAGGTGACACAGTTAGACAAGGCTCTTAAAAAATAAATAAAAATTAAAAGTACTTTTGCTCATTGTTAGTGAGGTGTCATTGCTTCTAGATCCTCTCAGCAGAGACAGCTGTGAAACACATGTATACATATATGCACACACATAACATCTATATCTATTCCTTTATATTTAGAATAAAAACCCTTTCACGAAAAAACCTCCAATTCTAATGCATCATCTCAGTTATTTTCCAGTTTGCCCACATGACATATTTGTAAATTCTTCTCTAACGTGGAGGAAGCTGACATAAACCTTGATGCATTTATGTATTTGCTCAGCCCCTTCCCCACCACTTTGGCTATTGGGCACTCCATCACCCCTGCTCAGCTACCCCCTCACTGCTGCCTACCAGACATGAGGTCTAAGTAGGCTCCTCTCTGCATGGCACTCACATCATCACACTTTCCGTGACCACCAGGAGTGTGGCTACATCCACACAGCTTCCTCAACACTGCCAACTTTTTGGCACTTAGCAAGCTTATGCTTCAACGTGTTGCCCTCCTTACTGTCTCCACTTTTCAGCCCCAGGGCTCATGGGAGGCTGCCACCTCAGCAAGCCCACCACAGGCCCATGAAGATACTTAAACAACGTTACACTACATATTTTGCATGTCATCATTTATTCAACTTCTCTACAGCTCTTTCCTTTGTTTTGGAGAGTGAGATAATTCCCTGCAAATCGACAGGCAGCGTTTATTGAGAATTATTCAAATAGTGTCTGATATTTAGAGAATAATCAATGGAAGGCTTTTAGCAATACATTTTACTGCCTGTGATGCATTGAATGTTTAATTAATTACAGTTATTAATTTTCTTTGAAGATGTTCTTTTCTTTTGGATTGCGATATGAAATGAAAGGGATAGTAATCTTTTCAAGAGTGTTATTTTACTTTCCTGAGATTTCTTCTATCAAAGGAAAAATGTTTTTTTACTGTTCGACATGGGCCATACAAAGTCAACACTAATTAAACTATTTTCTGAAAGTGTCCTCTAACTTTCTCAATACTTGGCCCACTCATGAAAAATAACACCAGACTCATAAAGAATACTAACCTTGCTGTATGCAGTAAATAAGTGTGTACTTTATGAGTTCAAAAATACAAGAGAAAAGACTGAAAGTTTGAAAATACAGAATTTCAGTTGCTTCCTATGACAATTGTGGTAAGTTATTTTAATAGCAATTTTTCAAAATTATTGGCTTAAACTAATTCATATTATTCATTTTATTTTCAAGTTGTGAAAGGAATGTTTTTCTTACAAGGCTTGCCAAATATTTATCAATTTTATTTATTTCGTCAAATAAAATAGTTTTGTCCTTTTTGATTTTTTCCCATGTACTTTGTAATATCACTGAATCACTGTAACATGGACTGGGTTTATAAAATATACTTTGGTTACTGCTCTACATTACTTTCAATATGTTTATCAGTCAGTCTAAATTTAATTCTACATCAGGTATTCTGAAATCCGATATGAATGTATAATATAAATTTTATAAGTTCTTATATGTACAAATGTACCTGTCATCTTTGAAGTAAGCTTTGTGAAATTAAAAATATTGTAAAGGTCATTATGATGATGAGAATGCATTCTTTAATAAACAAAGACAAATAAAAAGGAAGATGCTCAATCTCCTTAAAATTGTAATACCTAGTGTAAAAACATCAACGAAAATAAGCGTATCTTGTTACAGCTTATATCTAACAAAGAATGTGAACTGATCTTCATAATTTAATACCTATACAAAAATAGATGAGTGAGAACATATTGTATGTGAATTCTATATATTATTGTGTTGGTAAGTGATTTGTAAACTTATCAATAATGGTAAATGTAATGCCTAACTTAGAAAATATTTGTGTAGAAATCCAGATTGATAAAATTAGGTACTCACAGTGCCACAAGGAAGTTAACATCCTGCATTGTTGCTGCTACAAAAACACCCAAGAATAAGCCACACATTAAACGTTGATAAGAAAAGTTAAGCAGTTCTGAGTGTAACTAAAGTAAGTTTAAAAAGGATTACCTTCTTGGCTTTCTAGAAAATACTTTCAAAATACTTAGATGTAATCCATTTTCCAAATTCAGTAAATATAGTTCTAGTATTCATTATTGATTTAATAATGGCTTACTCAACATATTTTTAAATGGTTAAGAATTAATATTACTAAATTCCTTAGTTACATTATAATGTGTTAGGACTTAAAGAATATTTAAATGTTACAAACTTATTTTATTAAGTCTATTCATCAACTTTGTCTCCATCCAAAGCAAATATTAATTAAATAACATTGCATGTCATTGTGTGTTCAGTCATATCAAGATGTTTAGAAGCCTGTTTTCCGTCTTCATTACGGCAGTTACCTGTTTTGCCTCATTAACTTCTTCCCACAGTTTCTGTGGAAATTGTCTTCTTGGCCTGGAGCTTTTGAGGCAGTTCATGAAGTGAGAGCTCATTAAAACATCTGGCCTAAACTCTACCAGTATTGTGAATATTTGCATAACCTAAGTTTCCTTAGCATTTTCTGGGTCAGATTAGTAATTCTAATTAACTTAAGATACCTATTTTTTGTATTATTAGAGCGAAATATGAGATAGGACCAAATAGAACATGAATAGAAAATTCATTAAAGCAAATAGATTGGGCAAAATTCTGAATTCATTGTTATTTTATCTTTTATCTATTGAGTAAATCTTTCATTTTCTTTGTAAAGATATGGGAAGCTTTGGTGCAGACACTGTACTATATATACTCTAGTATATACTATGTACATATATAGACAACACAATATTCAGTATACATAATATGTCATAAGACTTCTTTATAATTCTGTAGCAGATGCTGATGGCACCTTGCCCAGACCCTGTAGCTTTTGCTTTCTCCATGCAGTCGCTTATTTTCTACCTGCTTTTGTTTTTCCCTAAGGATTTCCTCTAGTAGCCAAAACCTTCTTTCCTTCCATGTGGTAAGTTGGGAATACAGTGACTGATGTGTCTGTCAACACCTCAGTTCTCTCAGCCATTAAATGGCATAATGCTGAAGTGCATGTTCTATCTTTTTTCTCAAGATGAAACTGATGTTACCCACAGGGGTGACCTGCTGCATTACACACCTTTTGATGACCATTGTCTTTTGTTTTCTGCTTTCCTTACTCACCCCACTACCTATGTTTCTTGGAATGACTTCTCAGATAAACTACTTGTGTTTAATCTGTGTTTCTAGTTATGTGTTGAGGGTAAACAAAATTAAGAGAAATTTTATTCAACAAATATTTGTAGACAACTTACTATGTGAGTAAAATAGACAAAAATCTCTTCCTTCTGGGACTTACATTCTAGCAGACAGAGAGCAACAGAAATATGTATACACACATAAACACCACACACACACACACACACACACACACACACACACACACACATGATTATATCATTGGTAAACACTGAAGATAATATTAAGATGGGGAAAGACCAGCCCAGGCAACATAGTGAGATCTCAACTCTACAAAGACTTTAGAAAATTAGTCATGGAGGTGCACATCTGTAGTCTCAGCTACTCTGGAGGCTGAGGTGGAAGGATTGAGCCTGGGAGGTCAAGGCTTCAGTGAACCATAATTACAGCACTTCATTCCAACCTGGGTAACAGAGCAAGACTCAGTTTAAAAAAAAAAAAAAAGAAAAAAAATCTAAAATAAAGGAAGATAGAGAAAGAGGATAGAGAGAACCTTTCTGGTTGTTATCAACACGTGTAACAGCGTTGGCAGAGAAGCCCTCACAGAGATGGTGTTATTTGAACAAAGTCCCCTGCAGGAAGTGAGTAGTATGTGAGGGGAGGAACAGTTCCCAATTCTAAGAGACTTAAAATGATATCTTTATACATTTATTTCCTTACAAGTATTATTTTCTTCATAAAATATTTTGAGAAAGTAATATTTTATTAAATGGAAATTTAAATTCCATGTAACAAGGGGGAAGAGATCCTTAGTAATGAAGTCAACTTGCACTTTGACAAAGATATTTCATTTCATGACTGTCCAAATGGATCCATCAACATTATTTCCACATTAAATATGACTGTATCAGAATGGTCTGCTCTGAGTAAGATAATGCTCTTTCCCTCAAAAAGATATTAGATTTTAGACATGTAAACAAAGTAATACAAAAATGTAATTATGCCTAAAGAAAGAACTCAGAGTAGTAAAGGATTAATTTATGAGATTGTGATCAAAGAAATTTTTAGAGAGATACTTGTACACAAATAGCATACTGATGATCAATCAGAGAAACAATCTAGGACATTCTGGATTCAGAACAGTAGGTGCAGTGCTTTGAAATCATGTGGAGAATGCCTCATCTTTGTGAAGATTTGTGAGCACATGCATTTTAAACATTATATAATGAAAGGTGAGGCTGAAGAAGGAGTCAGAGTTCAGATCAGGTAAGTACTTACGTGCCTGGCTCAGGGGCTCGTGAATAACTTTGGGACAAATGACATCGTTAAGCTGGCATTATGAACTCTGGCTGCAGTGGGACTGTGAACTGGAGAAAGTCAAGAAGAGACTGAAGACGAGTTCACCAGTTTGGACATGCAGTCATGGTAGATGTTAGAGAAGAGATAACAGATTTAAGATATGTGTGAGAAAAACAACAGGATTTGATTCAAGACTGGAGTGGGAGAGCTGAGTAAAAGGGAATTATATATTATGAATGAAACTGGGAATATTTGCTCAGAAGGACTATTTGATGTACAACTGCCTGAGACGCTTCAGTGAAGTTGCTTTTATGTAGAAATATAATATAGAAATAATATATATTTCTCATATGATGCATATGAAATTTACTACATATATATACACATGCACATATATGTATATATGTATGTGTGTATACATTTATTATATATGTATAAAAGTTTGCTATTTAATTAAATTCATAGTAGCAAAGAGAAAATCCCAAGGGTATTTACTAACATTGTGTGTTTATTTATTTGCTCTCAAATTTACATTAACAAAAGCATAATCAACCGCCTATTATGTCCAAATAAATTTTCATAGATTCAAAACTAAAATCCGTTTTGTTGTGTGTGTAAGAATTATTTAAGAAACAGAAATTTACAATAAATGTCATCAGATGTCTTTTTTGTACTGGATAAAAATTCCAACACTATGAATACAGGTCAATGCTGACATCACTCTTACCAGGTTATTAATTATTATGCAGAAAAAAAGGATTGAGGATTTTAGCAATCAGAACAAATATTGTTGTTAATAAAACAATGTCTTCTTAAGACAGACTATTTTCAAAACAACTTACTTAACCAATGAATGATGCATATGGCAATTTTGGCTCCAGCATATTGATGACTCCAATCAGTACAGGGTTACAGCAGAAATGGGATTTAGATGACAAGTGGAAATTGGTTCCCTTGTATTTCCCAGTCACAGAGCCTACCCTTTACAGAATTACGGAATGTGGCTATCAGGGCCATTATTTGTATATGAACATATTGTGTCTCTTCCTTTCTTAAAATTCTTTCATGACTCTTGTTTTATAATCTCAAATCTCAACATGCTTTCAAAACTTCCAGCATAATCTTGAGCTCGTCTTGCCACACTCTTCACTTCCATCACTCTATTTAAACCATTCGGGTTTTTCTGAGCTCCTCAAGGCTCTCATACTCTCATCGCATTGGGATTGTTATATATGTTATTTCATCTTTCCAGAATACTTCTTTCTATATTACACATCTAGTTAAACTCAACTATTTTTTCAAGCCTCAACTTGAACATGGTTTTCTCCAAAAACCTTCTCCTAATTCCATAGTTTAGGCTAAAGCTTCCCATGCCAATTGATGAAATGTAATGAATGTTATTAGGGCCTATTTTAATTTGAGTATTACGTAGCAACTTAGAAACACTTTCTTGATATTGTTCTAAGAAAGAAAGACAGATGCAAAGTAAACTGTCAGTTTATCCAAATATGCCTGCCTATGAGAAAATTTAGAAAAGAATATTTAATAAGCACAAATAGGTTTGTAATACAGCGATGGTGTGATTAAATAGACAAAAACAGAGCTAATACAGGAAATATGTGCTATTCATGTCCATGAGTACTGTAGAGAAGGTGACGTGGTTTAGCTGTGCCCTCAGTCAAAACTCACCTTGATTTGTAATAATCTCCATGTGTTAAGGGAGCAGTTTCCCCCATACTGCTCTTATGGTAGTGAATAAGTCTCACGAGATCTAATGGTTCTATAAGTGAGAGTTCTGCTGCACAAGCTCTCTTGCCTGCCGCCATGTAAGACATCGCTTTGTTCTTCCTTTGTCTTCTGCCGTGACTGTGAGGGCCCCCCCAACCATGTGGAACTGTGAGTCAATTAAACCTCTTTCCTTTATAAATTACCTGGTCTTGGGTATATGTTTATTAGTAGTGTGAGAACTGACTAATACAGAAGGAAACATATATATTTTTTTCATTTTTAGGTTTTTAGTTGAGATACTCTGCTGAAAACAGAAGTCAAAGTAACAAAAGAAAAATAAATAGAAGTTTATTAACATGTGCTGTACCCATCAAATAGAAGAGACCTTAGTTCAAAAGCATCTCTCTTAAAGCAGCAGCTTAGGAGACTTGCTTAGATAGAATTTTACCAAACAGCCGTAAATCCTGTATGGTGACAAGACAAATGAGAGAGTATCTTCTGGCTTCCAAAAGGTGGAATATGTGGGAAGGTAAATTTATGGGAAGAGAAGAGCTTGTTCCTAGATCCTCTAGTGCCACTGTCTCTGAGTTCTGTTTCTGAGATGATAAGTAAGTGCTGCAGAGGGACCCATCTTTAGGTGGGAAAGGCAGAGGGAAGGGCAGAGTTTGCCTCTGAATTTTATCCTTTCTCTTAGATCAACACTTCTCAGTATTCTGGAGGGAAACACTTTAATTTTCTTCTGTACCACAAAATCAGTTAAAAGTAATGAGCTTCTAGGTTGTATTCTAAAATTCATCATCTATCTGGAACAGCATAATGAATACTCCTGCCCTCTATATCAGGGTCTCTCAATTTCTGTACCATTGATGTTTTCAGCCATAGAATTTCATGTGTGAGAGAGAGACCTTCCTGCACATTGCAGGGTGTTTAGCAGCATCCCCACCTCTACCCACTAGATGCCATTAAGTAACTCTCAACCCCTATTGTGACAACCGAAATGACTTGGAAAACTGATCACACATATTCCTCTGTCTATACCAATGTGTTTAGAATGTGACCTTAAAGCTTTTCTCAATCGGACTTTAAAGCTGTTCTCAAGGTTTTCCTACCTTTTGAACATAGGCTATCTTTGGGATTCTTTTTGGCCAATGCAGTGAGCTGGTGGTTATGGGTCCCAGTTCTCAGCCTAGGTCTCATGAAGCTGTGTACACTTCCACTTGCTTTTTTGCACCTTTTTCCCTCCTACCTCCATAACCATGAGTTAGGGGGGTGGAGGAATAAAGACAATATGGACCAGAGTTGAGTTAGTGAGATGTCCCGGCTGAGACTCCATACATGTGAGACACCTGAGTCATGGTTAGCATAAGACAATTCATAGGAAACCCACAGCTAACCATAAATAAATGAGGAATCCTACATATGAGCAGAAAAGCATCTCTGCTGAGTCTAGTCTAAGTTACTAAACTACAGAATAGCAACCCAAATCAAGAGTTACTTTAAGCCACTAAATATTCGGATGCTTTGTTACGTAGCAATAGGTAACTGATATATTTCATGACAATGCCTAACTTTACTGCTCTTGAAAGTGTGTGCTAACGTCAAATTTCTGTGAAATGAAATTTTATGTCTTACAGTTTTCTCTCCATATCGGCTCACAGACATTTCCAATTGGAACACACCAGAGTTTTCCATGAGATGTTTAATTTTTAATCAAAATTAGAGACCATCACGTCTTATGGAATTTGACTCATAACTAGCTAGGTTAACTCTTAAAGATAGAATGTGTTTTACTTGATTAGAGCTAATTCAGCTTTATTTACTTTATTTCACACATTTGTAAATTAATGTATGCTTTATGGAAGTCATGAAGCTGCAAGGAAAAACAACTTATTACTTTAAGATATTTGTAAGAAGCAGGTTGAAACTGCTGGGATATTTTATGAAAGTAATTGGGTTTGCAGATTAATGAAGTAAACATTATCATAATTGTATTCTAACAGTAGGACATTTTAGATGCTGGGATTGTTTGTGCTGAAATATTTGTGTTGTATAAACTTTCCACTCTACCCTAGCAACCTGAATGGTAAGTGTTCTAATGGAGACTTTTTTGTTTTTATATCTCGTCTCACATTGCAGTGACAAGAATAATTATACGTGTGATTTTATTTTACTCTACTTTGGCTATTGGTGCTGAGTATGTTTAAAGCTTTTTCAAGGACATACTTGGCAACTTTACAGATATGGAGACAGAAATATTTCTAGATTTTAAATTATAACATTTAGATTGGTTTAATATGCTTTCAAATGGCATTTTTTTCAAATATCTAAATTTCTCTCTGTTTTCTTATTTGAAATTTAGACACTGTGATAAATTGATTGTGAAAGTGGCCCCAGTTTTTCCTTCCACTATATGTAGTCTTGCAGTGTGACTTTATAGCTTCTTCCATCAAGATGTAGAGTTTATTTTTCTACTCTGAATTTGAACTAGCCTATGATTTATTTTGGCCAACAGAATGTGAGGGAAGTGATGGGATGCCAGGTCTGAAATTAGGCCTAGAGGCATATGCTGTTGCTCATTCTCTTGGACTCCTGCCTTTATGTGGGAACTAATCTGTCCAAGCCCACTGAAGGAGAGACTGAAGAACTAGAGCCATTCAATCACCCTTATGAGGCCAAGCTCTACCAGCCAGCCTCCATCTCACTTTCCAGCTAATTGTAGATGGGTGAGCAAATCTAGATGAGATCTGCTTTGCCCCATACAGGTAAGCAGAACCACCCAACACACCTGGAATCTCATGGACAATAATAAATCTTTTTCTTTAGGCCACTATTTTGGAGTGTATTTTTAGGCGCCAAGGATGAACTGTGTTATATGAAATAATTATAATAGCACAAATTTTATACCTCATGTACTTTTGTGAGGATTAAATGGTTCTGTATGTATGTGTATAAAAAGTATATTTAATATATATATTAAAAAAACGCTTGATCGATATTATTTTACACAATACGGTGTATTGTCACAAATCATTTTATAATTTATGTTGTATTGCATTTTCTAAGTAAACAAATTGCATACATTATTTTATACATATGATAAATTTTCAATTTATCTGAATGTTAATTTTTACTAATTTAAAAAAAAACCATACTAAATGTGAACACTTATTCGAATTTATTCCTCGTGTCCTCCAAAGCATTGATCTGCTACCTAAATTGTGCTTGAGAAAATATTACTGTTATAAAACTATTTTAAAGTAGAAAATCCATTGAAATGTTGTCTTTGAAAAGTTTTAGAAAATTAAATTTGGTGTGTTGTGCATATACAGATATTTCTCTTTGAAATATGAAGTGAACATAAGTAAACCAAACTAATTATCGAAATTTCAGTGTGTTTCAGAATTTCTTTATTTTTTAAAATCAGGTTTTCAAAGGTTTGGTTATTTATACCATTTACCGAAAAAAAAAAGTAGGTAAAAATCATGGGTTCTCAACAATGAATTAGAATATTATGTTTGTACTTGAGTAAAATGTGAACATTTTAAGCCCCTGCTAAATGACAGCATATTCTCTGTAATACAACATGTTTACTCTACTCAGATAAGGATGGCTATTACTGTAATTTTTCACCCAGAAGGAGGACATATGGGAAAATAACATTTACTTGATTTTATTGACTTGGCTCAAGAATTATATTATTAGTACTGACTTCTGCTAGGAAAAGCAGCAATAATTGCTTCAGAATTCTGCTGGAATCCTGTGTTGGGCTGGTGTTTCTGTGCTAACTTTTGCAGGTGCTTTGCTTTTCAGGGGCTTCTGGGAGCTGCTGGCTTTCATTCACTTGCTCTTGTTTCAGTTGACATTGTCATTTTTGATTACATGGGGCTCTACATGATGGTCCAATGTCACTTCTCTAATTACTTGGCATTCTGCACTGAAGTTTAATCCTCCTGGGTCAATAACTATTCTCTGTTTGGCATTCAACAAATAAGCATATGTGTATGGATCTATCTCCAGGGGACAAGTGTGTGGCTGATGTTTTAGGGACTTACTAAGTGTACATCTTTGATAAATCCATTCTGAATGAGAAAAAAAATGTGGATTTATTAAGGGCAAGCTTTAAAATTTACTGGAATACAACTGTATCTGAACCTGAATGTGCCACACAAACGTGATTTATGGAAATGTGTTTTCCTAATGCCTTAACACATTCGATTAGTTGAATCACACCCAATTTCTTCAAAAGAAGTGTTTTTTACTGTTTCCTTTTAGTAGATGAGAAAAGGAAATGTTCCTGAGATGTTAGGTAGTTTGCCCAGTTTCACACCACAAATCACCAGTGGGCCTGGGATTGGCATTCACTGAACTTAGACTGTATTCATAAATCCACATCCCTTGAATCTGGGGATCTGATGAAGAGCTTTTAGAAGCTGAATTATCATTACATTGAGAAACATTACATATCTCTTAAAATACATTGTCTTTTAGTAGTCTAGGAAAACAACAGCAACAACTAATGAACTAATAAACACAAACAAATTTTAAGCCTATCTCTTACTATTCTGGGAGAACATTGTTTGTACTCTACTCATTCAGTGCATTATGATTGTATGTATGAGACATTGTTTATACTCTACTCATTCAGTGCATTATGATTGTATGTATGAGAGAGAGAGAGAGAGAGAGAGAGAGAGAGAGAGAGAGAGAGAGAGAGAGAAAGAAATGAGAGAGACTCAGGCAACAGGATTCAAAATATTAGAATGTCTTTATGTTAAATGTCATATTAGTGCTAGCAATATTTTAGCAAATTTTCAGAAGTTGCTTTATGCTTCAGGAAAATGACTTGATTTCATGACTTTTTGACATCATTGAAGCAATTCAAAGGGAGTAATTTTCCCTTTTATACTTCTATACCCAATGTGTAGTCTTTTGTCCCTCACCATTCCCCATCCTTTCCCCTGAGTCTCCAAGGTTCATTATATTACTCTTATGCCTTTGTTCCTTATAGCTTAGCTCCCATATATCAATGAGAACATACAATGTTAGGTTTTCTATTCCTGAGTTACTTCACTTAGAATAATAGTCTCCAGTTCCATCCAAGTTGCTGTGAATGTCATTATTTTGTTCCTTTATATGGCTGAATAGTATTCCATAGTATAAATTATTTTCTTTATCCACTTATTGATTGATGGGCATTTGAGCTGGTTCTATATTTTTATGATTGCAAATTGTGCTGATATAAGCATGTGTGTGCAAGTATTTTTTCATATAATGACTTCTTTTCCTCTGGGTAGATACCTAGTAGTAGAATTGCTGAATCAAATGGCCAACAGTGACCAAGCTGAGAATCAAATCAAGAACTTAAATCCTTTCACAGCAGAAGCAAAAATAAAATAAAATAAAATAATATACTTAGGAGTATACCTAACCAAGGAGGTGAAAGACCTTCTACAAGGAAAACTAGAAAATCTTGCTGAAATAAATTATAGATGACAAAAACAAATAAAAACATATCCCATGCTCATGGATGGCGAGAATCAATATTATGAAAATAACTGTACTGCCAAAAGCAATCTACAAATTCAATGCAATTCCCATCAAAATACCATCAACCTTCTTCACAGAACTAGAAAAAACAATCCTAAAATTCATATGGAACCAAAAAAAGAGCCTGCATAAGCAAAGCAAAACTAAGAAAAAAGAAGAAATCTAAAGGTATCGCATTGCCTAACTTCAAACTATACTATAAGGCCATACTCAATATGGTACTGGCATCAAAATAGGCACATAGACCAATGGAACAGAATATAATAAAGAACCCAGATATAAGGCCAAATACTTATCAGCGAACTGATTTTCGACAAAGCAAACAAAAACATTAAGTGAAGGAAAGGGTACCCTATTTAGCAAATAGTGCTGAGACAATTGGCAAGCTACATGTTTACAATAAAACTGGATCCTCATCTCTGATTTTATACAAAAATCAACTCAAGACAGATTAAAGACTTAAATCTAAGACCTGAAACCAGAACGATTCTAGAAGATAACATTGGGAAAACTCTTCTAGACATTGATTTAGGCAGAGTTCATGACCAAGAACCCAAAAGCAAATTCAACAAAAACCAAGAAAAATTGACAGTACTTAAAAAAGTTTCTGCACAGCAAAAGAAATAATCAACAGAGTTAACAGACAACCCTCAGAATGGGAGAAAATCCACAATCTATACATCTGACAAAGGACAAATATCCAGAATCTACAAATAATTCAAACAAATCAGCAAGGAAAAAAAAATCAAACAATCCTGTCAAAAAGTGGGCTAAACACATGAATAGACAATTATCAAAAGAAGATATACTAATGGCCAATGAGCATATGGAAAAATGCTCAACATCACTAATTATCAGGCAAATGCAAATTAAAACCACAATGTGATATCACCTCACACCTGCAAGAATGGCCATAACCAAAAACCTAAAAATAATAGATGCTGGTGTGGATGCAGTGAAAAGAGAACACTTTTACACTGTTGGTAATGTAAACTAGTAAAACCACTATGGAAAACAGTGTGGAGATTTCTTGATTGGAATTTTTTAGGTGAGGAAGAAATCTTCCAAATTCTTCTCCAAAACACATTTCTTTATTTTCACTTTTTACATATTTGACATTAATTGTGAAACCCATCCTTCCTAGGCATGTTTTATACTTTACCTTGCAAAACTCAAAAGGAAACAAAGATTTTTGGAAAAAAACACTTCTACTGCATACTTGACATCCTCAGAGCACCTGCTTGCTTCCATTCAGAGTCAAGTTTCTCTTCAAAACTCAAGACAAGTGAGAGTCAGTTAAGCTTTTAAGAAGTTTTTTGTTGATATCATTTATGTTCTGCTTTGAGCTAGATGGTGGGCTGTAGATAGATGGAGACAGATACTAAAAGTATTTCCCCGTTAATTCAGGAAAATGTATTCTCCCTGCACTGAGGGTGGGTAGGGTGGGGAGTGGAATAAGCACTGCGTTGCTCAATGTTTGCAAATCTCTCTGTGGAATGACTGGGCATCAGAATTTTGATCTATATTATGGTTCTTACATGATACCAAAAGTTGCTTTATAGATTATGGCTTCCATCAAAATGGCTTTCATCAGAATTTCACTTCATGCACAATGTAGTCAAAGCCTGGCAGCATGGTTATAAAAAACTAAGGATGCCTCTATGTTTTATTCTCCAGTAACATAACAATATGGCAAATTTGACATATTGAAGTGCTGAAGCAGTCACCCTTGTCCCTTACCTTAGGCTCATACAGGTGTCATATATTGTGTGAAGTGGAAGAATCAATGTAAAAAAGTAAAATTAAAGTCAATTGTAGCACATTGCTTCTGTAGTAGAAAAGTAGTAGCGTCCTGAAGAAACAACATACAATTTATTTCCAAGTTGCTGTGTTGCACTCACTGGCTCTTGTTCTCATTGGCAAACAGGTGCTAGGATCCCAAAAAAGAAAAATAATGGTGCTTTACTATCCCATCTCTATTGGTCAAAATCATATCTTAATACTTCTGCACAAACTAGATATTTCTGGAGGGGAGTCGGTGGCAGGAAGAGTTAGCTATATTTATTACTTTCACATCTATATAACCAAGAGATTAGGTAGAAAGGAGCTCTTCATCATCTATATTGCTCTGAGAAGAATGGATAATAAAATCAAGACAACACACTGTTGTCTTGGTTGTATTGTATTCCAGATTGTACTGTATCCCAGAAGTACTGTATTCCAGATTGGTTGAATTAGCAAAGGATAGAGAAACCAAGATGGCTTTATCTCAACTTAAATGACTTGTAACACAACAGCATGTCAGACCTGAAAAAGTTAACATGAACATAGGTCACTGTCTTTTGTGCTCATGTGTGTGCATGCATGTGTGTGAAATACATATGTCAAATACTATTATCTACTATGTAGCAAGTTGTAGTCTTAGTTACTGGGAATGTAACTATAGAAGGGTTTTATCTTCTGAGTTATTGATGAGTAGAATTGAGCTCAGAATGCGAATGGCAGCCATTTGTAGACATCAAATCTCAATTAAAAATATTTCATTAGAGATAGAGGTTTAAATTAATTTTTAGAAATTTCCTTTGTTTCTGAAAAATTATTTTGATAATGTGATGGTAAAGCAATGATATGATTCTAAAATAGGAAAATGCTATGCATGAGGAGATAAAATCTGCTTCATACTAGTTTTTTTTTTTTTAATTTAAATTTATTTATTTATTTATTTATTTATTTTTGAGACAGGGTCTCACTCTGTCACCCAATCTGGAGTGCAGCGGTGCACTCACTGCTCACTGAAACCTTCACCTCTCTGGCTCAAGGGATCCTTCTACCCCAATCTCTCAAGTAGCTGGGACCACAGATATGTGCCACAACGCCTGGCTAATCTTTGTATTTTGGGTAGAGATGAGGTTTCACTATGTTGCCCAAGCTGGTCTTGAAATCCTGGACTCAAATCATCCATCGACCTTGGCCTCCTGAAGTGGTGGGATCACAGGTGTGAGCCACTATGCCTCACTGTTTATACTAGTTTATAAAAATTTTCTTCAATGAAGTAAGAACTGTATCCTGCAAACTTAAGTAACACTACTAGCTAGTGGAACTGGTTTATGGGACAAGCTGGAGTCTGTCGTGAGTGAGTAGAAAGCAACTTTACTTATTTATTCTCATCTATGGCTCCTTTAAATTTTCATTACTGGGTCACTCCTTCCTCCCTGCCTCCAGATGAGATTAAAGTGTGCACAGATGACATAAATTGTGCTTGGATTGTCTCAGATATTAACAAATAGTCATGGCTTAGTGGTGATAAAAATTCTAGTTTCACCAAATTAAAGATTTTTTTTCTTTCACCTGTCCTCTTGACTTCTTTTCTACACCCAGTGTTGGCTGGATTCATGTTTGAAAAACCACATAGTGAGATTAATCGTGACAGTTTCAGATAAAAACAAAAAGCAAGCTATTAGTGTTCAAATATTAATTATAAATTTATTTTAGACACAGTGTATAATGTTTGATGTGTATAGAAATTCTAAATATTTGCCTTCCAAAATTGAATCCATAATAATATAAGAAGAAAGGAAGTCATAGATTTATGCCTAAACTGGAAACCAGACTCAGAGGATCTGACAGGTGCTTAGTTTCTAAACACTGAGAGCAGATAATTTCAATTGCATTAAATATTTCAGATCACAGAATAGGACAAAAAGATACTCAAGTTACTTTATTAGACTAATATTTTTAATAAACAAAAGATAAGATCAGGATAAAAAATACAAAAAACAAAAGGTCTGGGGGAAGAGAGCTAACTTTAAGTCATGCAAAAAAGCAAGCAATAAAGTAAATCCAGAACTCACAAATTAATCTTATACATCCATTGGGATGTGCAAATTTTAAATAAAACATTATTAAAATAAATGTATTGATTATTAAAACAATAATAGAGCCAAGTGAATTCCATTTATTTGTCTTGCAATAAGAAAATAATTAAATATTAAAAACAATATTGAAGTGAAAATACCTATTAATATATTAAAGAGAAAATTTATTCATCTCAGTCTATGCTCCAAATATATTTGTGACAATTTTATTTCCAAATATATTTGGGAAAAGTATTAAAGGCAGTTTAAATTAAGTAAAAATAAAACAAGATGGTTGTTCTCATTAATACTATTACATACTAAAAGGCCACTAGTTTTTATTAAGAGTTATAGAAAAAATAAAAGGATAAATACTAAAAGAAGAGAAAATTATTTTACATTTTGTAGGAAATATGATAATCAACTTAGGAATGTGGTAATCTCAGAATTAACTGAGAAACATTAAGCTAAGATAGTTTAACAATATGACCAGTTATGTTAACATAAAATTATTAAGTTTACTCTGCTTCAGAAATAACCAATTCAAAAAAAAATGTTTTCATCTAATATAGCAGTAAAATTATAAAATAAATTGGAATAGAACTGATGAGAATATATAAGATCAATATAAACAGAAATATAAAACTGCACTAATGAGAAGTTCCATATGAATAGAGAAACATACCATGTTTCCATACAGAAATTTCTGGTATTGTATTTTCTCATTTCTTAATTTATACATAAATGCAGTACAATTTTGAAGATATTAGTACAGTGTTTTCATGCAACCTGATGAACCGATTCTAAAACTCATATAACAAATAGAAAATTGCAAAAATAACTTTGTAAAAATTATGTAACAAGATAGTGGCCTCAGGAAAAGTCAAATCTGATAATTTACTATAACAGTGGCTTTTTGAGATGTTAGAGAAAGAATAAACAAATCAATGAATCGTTTTGAGTTCATTGGCTGTTTATAAAATAACCAGTGTAAACCTGTAATGCACTATTCACCAAAATAAATTAAAGTCCTGCATATTCAAGAAAAAATACTTTAAATATTTAATCAGAAAATTAAATAAGTTTTCTATATTAGAAAATACAGAAAAAGAAGTGTATGGCATATCAATAGCAAATGTCATCCAAAATACAATATGAAATGCAAAGCAAAAGAAAAAGATCATATTGATAAATTACAAATTTCCGATCCCCAAAGGAACAACATCTAAAAAGTTAGAGAAACACAGCACTGATGGTAAAATAGTTCAAAAATTTAGAAGATTTCAAAAAGATATCTGAATAAACATGAAGTAACAAAATCAGACAATTTACTGAAAGGACATTCTAATTGTTAGTAATATATGAAAACATGTTTAATTTTGTGACTATCAAGAGCATCACAATACAAAATGACATTATTTACCAATAAATATAACAATAGAAGAAAGATTAAGTATATCAAAAGTAGGTCTCATTTGAAATAAATGAGCTCAGTTTTCCTTTTTTTATGACCTTTTTTAGGTATATCAAAAGTAGGTCTCATTCGAGCTCAGCACTTGTTTGGAGGATAAATAGTTACAGGCATGTCAGAGGGCTACTTAAGAATGCTTATTAAAGTTTCACATATTTGCCTGTCTTCCCTGATATATATATTCAAGGTAACTTTTACAAAAATGACAGTGACAGTAAGGTTTGAAATAATTAAAAATATTGAAACAAATATAAAAACTCATCGATAAACAATTATTTGAATAAACATCATAGGGACACATTCTATGGAAGAAATACAATGAAATGGTTAAAAATATTAGAATTTAGGTATATTTATAAAAATATTCTCAATATATTGCAGAAACGACAACAATAGATAATACTCACAGAGTGCTTCTTTATGCCAGACGTTGATCTAAGCTCCAGTCATACTAACAAAATCCTCCCAGAAACCCATGAGGCAAAATTGCGGTTATACCCATTTCACAGAGAAGTTATTTAAAATGAGAAAAGAAACAATATTATCTTGTTTTTAGTCTCGTTGAAAAGTATGCAATTTTAGTAAACAATCTGTGAAAAGAACAGCAAATTTATCCTGATGATTGTCCTTCCAAGACTGGATCTGCATTTGGGAATGGTATTCAAGGGAAATTACATATGCTGACTGACTTTTTTGTTTAACCAAATTTATTCATTCAATTAATCAAATACTTAATGTACACAATGTAATTGATTTAGATCTATGAAATGTAGTTTACTAAATTTTATCTTGAAAATATAAACTTTCTTTACCTGGAAAATACTCCTAATTAGGTATCTTACATATCCTATTATGGGACTATTGATTTTTAAATATTTATTGTTACTGAACATTGAAAAAATGCATAGTAAATATCATAAATATGCATGATATATATTTAAAATTCAACTAAAATGCATGGCTAGAGGCAAAATAAAACATATCTTAACACAAATGTCTTGGTACATTCAGATATCAAAATCTGCATGTATTTTACACAAAGAGAAATGAAGTATAAATTTAAGTTTATTGTAGTGCCTAGGGAATTGCATTTTCTTCCTAATTAAGCTTTTCTGGTGTCATTACTTATGTTGGCTATTCCATTTTTCCCTACTTTGTGAGAATTATTGAATGTTTTAAAATGATTGAGGAAGTACTCAGAAATTCAAAGTAACAAAGATAAGTGAAAGGGACTCAAGGTCTAACCTGAAAGAGCTCCCAATAGCCAGAGCTGCAACATATTATATAATATGCTATTTAATCATAAGCCAAAATATAAAATAAATATCCATGAGTGTCTATTGGTATAAATAATGATTGAATAATTAAGTACTTGGGGGAGAAGAGAAAATCTCAATTACAGAATATCAAATAACTTATACACATACCCATTCCTCAAGGAGGTTGTGTTAGTCCGTTCTCACACTGCTATAAATACAGACCTAAGGCTGGGTAATCTATAAAGGAAAGATGTTATTTGACTTACAATTCTGCATGTGTAGGAAGGCCTAAGGAGACTTAGAATCATGACAGGTGAGAGAGAAGCAAAGGCACGTCTTACATGGCAGCAGGCAAGAGTGACCCAGTGAAGACGGAAGAACCTCTTATAAAACCCTCAGATCTCCTGAGAACTCACTTATCATCAGGAGAACAGCATGGAGGAAATCAACCCCATGATCCAGTCACCTCCCAACAGGTCCTGTCCTCCACATGTGGGGATTATAAGAATTACAATTCGAGCTGAGATTTGGTTGGGGACAGAGAGATAAATCATATCAGAGGTGGAAGTTTAAAAGTGAACTGAGCTCAGTGCTTTGTTTCAAAAGAATAGAACATTGAAAACAAAATAAAAACAAACACTTTACAGTGTAGAAAACTGCAAACGCTATCTTAGTGAGGTGATCAGATTAACATCATCTGTGTTAAATCAAACTGAAGTATATACTCTTGGTTTGATATTATGAGAATGGCACTTCACCTCTGTGACCTTTTCCCCCATTATCATACTATTTTTTTTTTCCAACCATGAGACAAACAAACATTGAAAGCATTCTACAGGTTACCTGAGCAGCACACCTTAAAACTCTCAGAATTGTTGAAAGCAAGGTAAGTCTGGGCAACTCCCTCATCCAGAGGAGGCTGAGGACACACGAAGACTGAATGCAGTGTAGTAGCTTGAATTGGATCATGGAACAGAAAAGGCGCATTACAGAAAAACAAGTGGACTGCAAATAAATATGGTGTTCCGTTAATAAGAATGCATCATTGTTGGTTCATTACTTGTGACAAAGATACCATAATAATGTAAGAAGCTGATAGTAGGGCAAGCAGGAACTCATCATGCCTTTCCAACTTTTCTGTAAATCTCAAATTATTCTAAAATTAAAAGTTTATTTATAAAATGAAGGTATAGTTCTGTTTGGGAATCATCGCCATCTAAACATCAGTGAACAGTGCAATCCACTTCACGGTAGATATGGGTATCAGGATATAGATGACTAGAAATTGGAATGCTTATGAACAGCATAAAATAATGAGGTCATTTCTTTCAAAAATATAACATTAGGGTTTGTATTGAATCTTGCTTGTGTATTTTTAATAAAATATAAGTATAGAAAATATATAAGTATAGTTATAAGTATAGTTTATACTTTATATAGTTATATATTTATAACTATACATATAAGTATACTTGTTTAATTGTAGGTTGATCAACATCTGAAATCTTCTTTCTTTCCCAGTATTGTAACACATTTTGGCGTCTACAAGTACTTATTTCTATGTTAGCCACAGTTTAATCTCTTACCAAATTTGATGAGTCTAAGAATTAAATGGCTCACGGCTGTAATCCCAGCACTTTGGGAGGCAGAGGCAGGCAGATCACCTGAGGTCAGGAGTTCGAAACCAGCCTGGCCAACATGGTGAAAACCTGTCTCTTCTAAAACTATAAAAATTAGTCTGGTATATTGGTGGGTATCTGTAATCCCAGCTACCTGGGAGGCTGAGCCAGGAAAGGTGGAGGTTGCAGTGAGCTGAGATCGAACCACTGTGCTCCAGCCTGGCGACAGAGCAAGATTCTGTCTTAAAAAAAAAAAAAAGAATTAAATTGGTGGGTGTCAAATGCCACACACAGAACATTCATTAACTTGGATACCTCATTAACTTGTCATTGTTATGGCTGCTGAGATTGTTGGAAACTTTAGACACATTTGTCCATGCATTTGCATTCTAATTTTGTGGATCATAAAACAGATGTACTTATTACAAATTCAAGGGGACAAAGTATAGAAAGACATAAAATCATTTTTAAAAATAATCTGCTATCATTAAGTATCGTGCAACTATATAAACAGAAAACAAAATAGTTTTGTGACGTGTACTATGAATGTTTTCACAGATAGAAATGCCAGTCTTTCTCTGCAACTCTGATGTTATACACAAATAAAATTTGTCCTGTTCGAATTGCTTGTTTATGACATTTCTCTCACTTTTGCCTACTTTCAATTAAAACAAAAATAAAATCACATTGAAATCACCTTGAAATTTGCAAGAATTCCACTTTCATTCTCTGTAAACCAGCCTTCAATTTTTTTTTTTTACAATTTTGCTGAGCTCTGCAATACAGATGTGAATATCTGCTTGTATATCTACTTATAACAAATGAGAAAATGGAAAGATACTAATTTTTTAAATTGTATTTTGTCATTCTTATAAAATGTCAAGATTATATTTAGCAGAGAAAAAAGGCAACTGAATAATTTATCTCTTCTCTCCTCCCTCTCTCTCCCCGTTCCCTTTTCTCTCTCTGCCTGTTTCTATTTCTCTCTGCCTCTCATAGCCACTTTCGTAACAGTTGCAGAGTTAGTGTAAAGCAGCCTGTGGTAGACTTCCAGTTGCTAAGTTGTGCATGTCGGGGTATGAGGACCTTATTTGAAACCCTCTTTCCCTCTAAGGTCACACTGACATACCAGGGAATTAGACTCCTGAAGTACAACTTTAATCCCATGAAGAACAAGAGTTGGTATACAAACACTTCAGTGTCTTCTCCCCTTGCCTAGAAATTTTCCTAAAATGGAAAAATCCTAAGATTCCTGTTTACACAGTTCTCATAATTCTCCATGTGGGTAAATTACGGATGATCCCTGTGGTTTTTGGCTTACTGCCGCCCCCCCCCCCACTTTTTTTTTGAGACAGAGTTTCACCTTTGTTGCCCAGGCTGGAGTGTAATGGTGCAATCTCGGCTTACTGCAACATCTGCTTTCCGGGTTCAAGTGATCTTCCTGCTTCAGCCTCCTGAGTTGCTGGGATTACGGGTGCCCACTACCACACCCAGCTAATTTTTTATATTTAGTAGAGATGGTGTTTTCACTATATGGGCCAGGCTGATCTCGAACTCCTGACCTCAGGTGATCCACCCGCCTCAGCCTCCCAAAGTGCTGGGATTACAGGTGTGATCCACTGCACCTGGCCCACCTTTGTGTTTTAATACAATCAAAAGTAATGCATGTTTTGATGAATGAACATATACTATAACAGTCTCATTAATTGTTTGTGTCACCAAAGGTGCAGAATCTCTTCAAGAAAAAAGGAAAACAGAAAACACCAAGTAGGCATAAGGTAGATCCTGTCTCTTAGAACTTCCAAGGGAAGAATTCTCTAAGAATAACTAGTATACTAATTATATTAGTCCCAAACTCACCAATAAAAAGTGGAAAACTTTATGGTCCAGTCCAGCTTGAAGGAAGGCATTTTGAAGAAGTATTTCTCAGTTTGTTCACTTCATTTACTCAGGCATTTATCAAATATTTGCTAAATACATCATTTGCTCTTTGCTATATTATCATTCTGATATATAATCTGAAGATTTTAAAATTCAGGGTTTATTTCCTTCTACCAAGTAAACTTTGAAATAAGTACCAATTTCAGAAACTTCAAAGATCACATATTTTACCACTGCAAAGAAGAAAGTGTATACTTTCCATGTGCCAAGTGGAAGCTGTATCTCTTTTAGGTTATTGTTGTTGAAGGTTATAACCTCAGCACACTGGGGTTTACAGAAGTTTAGAGAGAATTATAGGGTATAATGAAAGACAATTTCAGAAAGAACTAAAGAGGATATTGGGACAGATGCAATATTTCATAATAATGATAGTGTTAATGATAATTATGTTAACAATAACAATTTCTGTTTATTTTGCAGTTGTATGAGCCAGACATTCTGCAAGACCCTTTATATGTGTTAGCTTATTGAGTTGTCAGAATAACACTGTGAGAAAACTGTTATTTTGTCCATTTTGTATATTAGAAAACTGAAGCTCAAAGCAAAAAACTAAATTATCCAAGATTACACAGCAGGTTAGAAAAGTAATTAAAAGACAGGTGCAGCTAACCATAAAACCTACACTCCTCAGTAGTATGAGACGCCTGAATGCTCACTTTGAGGTTAAAATAAAAAGATTTATTAAGTATATAAGCAACTCATTAGCATATTTTTTAGTAAATGATTTTTTAAAACTCTGTAGCTGACATTTGAATAACACAGGATTTTTTGAAGGAGATATTTTTTATTCATATTGGTAATAGATAAGACAAAGGAAGTCTCTAAAATTATTTTTTCTAATTTAATGACCTTAACATTATATTTTTCTCCAACTGACATTTTTCTTACCCTGAAAATGTAGTGTATTTCACCTCTCGTGTATTTCAGCAGTGGGAGCACAAAGAGGAGATGTGTAAATCTTTAAAGAGGAAACCACAATCATGTAATGTTCTCATCTGGGTGTCGGAAGGACCTAACTATCAAAACTAGTATCTCGACATGAATTTGTTCCTTATAAATGTCTAACTTGTGGATCGTGTGACTAATTTGCATGAAATAAAACAGTCAGTTCTCTTCATTGTATAAATGACTCCTTATACTTGGCAACATAAAAAAAAATAATACTTTTTTCTGCCGCCTTCTACATTTGGAGTCTAAACTCCATGTCCAAACTGCAGCTTCACTAAGGACACATTTATATGTAACTAATATATCTCCGTGAGTCTTTTATCATAGAGAGGTACTTATTCATCTCATTGTTTCTATGTTCTTTTTCTATCTAAGCTTATTTTACATAATAAACGAGTTTGTAAAAGTCTTTAGGATTGTATCATTTAATGGAAATTTTTGTATGCTCATTTTTATTATTTTATCTTGGCTGATTCAATAATTCATTAGGAAGGGCTGTTTTTGGAGTTGCTAACACAGAGAGAGGAAATGAGAGAGAAGAATTACTCCTGAGTGAAAACCTTATTAACAACTATTCAATGAATTTAATCCTTTCTGGAATGCTGCCACCATTTATTTTTTGGCATGCTGACTTATATTAAATTTTATGCCAATAGTTTTCACACACATACTAGAAACATTCTTCTAATTATTAAGGCACTTGGGAAAATTTAACCTGATCTGACCTGAGATTCTACTGTAAAAAAATAAATTCTATGTAACATTAAAAGTCATCAGTCTATCATTAAATACAAAAGAAGTAATAGCGAAACTCTTAAATGAAGTAAAATATGCTCATCAAAAATTAAGCGGTCTTAATTGCTACCAGTGATTACTGTTCATGTAGAGACACTGGTAAAAAGATATATGTCAGTTACTCCCATCCAAAATATTAAGCATTTCCAAAATAACTAATTAAGAAATGCTGATTCAGAAATAAAATTTTCACTTGGTTTAAAATGGTATAGTTGTATTGAATTATTGGGTTTAGAGAGGTTTATGTGAAATACAAATAACAAAATCATAATTTTTTATATTAAATTTATTTAAGAAACACACCTGATGCAGAAAAGGAAGATGAGCAATAAAATGCATTATGACCATTTAGACAGTTTTGATTTAGTTAGAAATATTTATTATTTACCATCTATTAGTGATGCACTTTAGTGAGTGTACACTATATCTAAAGATGCATAGCTTCTG